>JADDOH010007699.1:0-140069 GCA_016648135.1 Agrypnia vestita
CGCTTCGCCAGCGGCAGATGAAATAAAATGGAGAGCTTTAAGTCCGAGAGCCGCAGCGAAGAGGTGATCATATTTTTCAACAAGTTTTAATATCTCTCGCGTCATTCGTTAAATACACCAACACCAGATGAAGTTGTTCTCCGTTTTAATTTATTAAATATGTAAAAAAAATATTTTACCTCTGTTCTAGAACGGTAGCCACGAGACAAAAAAAAACTACCTAGACCCGACGCGTAGACGAATTTATTATATGACCACAGAGCGTAGAAGACTCACATTAATAATTTCATTCTTCTTCTTCTTTTATTTTTCTTTATTTTTGTTAGATCCTTGATCTGTATTGACAGGTCAGTCCTGGTCTTGTGACGAGGACGTCCAGCTCTCTCTCCATCTCTTTGGTGGTCTCCCTGGCGGTCGGCGCCCCTCTGGAATCCCGCGCATAACGGCTCTTGGAAAATCTCGTCTGCTCCATTCTCTCGACATGGTCCCTCTAGAAACGCCTCCTCTGCCTGCTGAATGTCTTCAGTATGTTCAAATTTTTCAAGAACATAATACTGGATTTTATCTCCAACGGGGGGACAACATTAATCAAGACATATTACATATTTCATAGAGAGGAAGACGAAGGAATCTAGCTTTGGGAGTCTTTTTTTGGGTATTCATAGGTCTTAGGACCTATCGTACGGCTGGCTTTAGTGATCACTTTACACAACGTAAAGTTCACAATTCCACCCATGATAGACTACCACATCTATCACATTTTTATTTTTCAGTGCCTCGCATGAAGAAGAAGAAAGTGCCTTAAATGCTTTTGATTTAATTGATATACGTATATATACTGTTATCAATCTTAGTGCTGTGGGTGTGAAATATTTTTTAGTAATTTTTTGTTGAAGCGTCTTTTTATTATTTTTTAAAAATTTTAATATGAAGTGAATAGCGGTGCTGGGTGGTTGCGGTATTATATTTAGTAATAGAAATTTGATATACAGTTCTTCTTCTTCTTCTTGTTCTAGATCATAGTTCTCTTATTGAGCGGGAGCCGTCCTCTTGGGAAGTGGAGCACCAGCTATCTTTCCACCTTTTAGGCGGTCTTCCTGGCATGCGATGTCCCATGGGCATATTGTGGGCAACCACATGGGAACTTGTATTATTGATCCTATACAGTACCATCGTCTCTTCCTGTCCCATCTCACGATGTCTTCTGTCTGACAGGTCTCTCTTATTTTAGAGCTTCTTACTATGTCTCTGAGAGTCCTCCCTTCTACAATGCGCAGTACTCCCATCTCAGACATCCGAAAAAGGCTTTTAGGCCTAACTGTGTCAGCCCTAGTTTTTATATCATATGTTACATGGGTCTGACACAGGTTTTGTAGATTCGGGCCTTGCTATCTTTGAGCATGTGCTTATTCCTCCATATTGTCTCCTATAAGCAACCAGAAATCGCGTCACCTGCTTTATTGATTTGCCTTCGATGACTAGCTTGCATCTCCTTAAAAATGATATATCTATCTTGATTCTTGATAAACTACAGACTAGAAGAATAGTTACTGATTTTCTCTTTTACAAAACTATAAACGGAACTATCGACTGCCCTCAACTATTAGAAGGTATCTGCTTGCGTGATCCATCTCGCGTAACTAGAATTAATGCAGATTTTGCCTTGGATACTGCAGCCACCAACTCCCTACTGTAAAGGCTTCCTAGACTAGCAAACATACACGAGTTTGACGTTTTTGCCACCACATTTATAATATTTAAACATATTATAAAAGGTTTATTGAAAGATTACTAGTATTCGTCAGATTGGACTCAAATAAGTGAATTAATTGTATTTCAGTTGTTGATGCATTGAGATAACAAACTGTTATGTAATTTTTTTATTATATTATGCTTTACTAAACTTTTGCTATTGCTTTCTACTTTATATTTTTTATTATATTAGCTTTCTTTAAGCTAATGCTTTTGCTATATAGGTACTTATTTTTTACATTATATTATATTCATCTTTTAGTATTTTGCTACTGCTACGTATTTGCTTTCCACTTTATATTATTATATTTTCTTTTTTATATTTCAAGGAAAATCACTGTGTATTGTTTGAAGTATTCATTAATTTAATGTACACTTTACCTTATTGTTTGTAAAAGCTCCGAAGGGCGTTAATAAATAAATAAATTAATAAAAATCACCACTACCAGACATCTCAATCTCTTCCAGACAATTAAATCGCATCACCTGCTTTATTGAATTGCCTTCGATGACTATAGCTGGACCGCATTCAAAAGAATGTGCGCAAAAAATATGTGCGTTGTTACGATGTAAAAAATGAACACAAAATGAGTTTTTCTAGTAAGTAAGTAACCTTTTATAAACTAAAAATATATATTTATTTGGAATATCATATTGAGGCTTGTAATAAGGGGTTGCCAGGCAACTTTCCCCCGCTTTCTTCTTACCGGACAGAGCTAGGGAATGGTCAATTGATTGTGGTCGATCTATAGCTTGCATCTCCTTAAAAATGATAATAATAATAATAATTGGATAACTTATATAGCGCCGTTTTCGCGAATACTCACCTCAAGGGCGCTTTACACAGAAAAATTATTGTCTTACAAAACAACTTAATGCTAGAAAGGAAAAAACTTATTTACTATTACTTATTCACTAGGTGGCATACGAGAAATGGAATTAAAATTGAGTACTATAATAGTTGGGAGTGCCTGAAAGAATTAAGTGTTTTCGCGGAGTGCACAATACAATAGGAGTGGAAAACATTAGCTAGCGTTGTTGTGGTCAGATTCTACAGGTTTTTACATCCATCTTGGATAAATCGACGAACTGCAATTCTCTCGTCAATTTTTGACAGATGACGTCACACGAAGAATACAGTTAGGACTATGATATTCAAGCATGATACTCCACCCATGCGCGCATCGTGCGCTGGGCCAAGCTCGCGATATTAAATATATCTCGCCGTCCGCATATTGCGCACTTCGCATTGCCGATCCGGTCCGGCGGACCTGCGCCGTTTGATGTTCCTGCTCCGTTGACAGATACGCTTTGCGCGAACGGGAACGCGACTCTTGTTAGAGCGATGAAATAAATAAAAAAAAAACATTTTAATGTTTCGCGACATCGACGCATTGGTCTTTTTCAGTAGGAACGGAAATACCACTCGTTTTACGATTTTTTAGTGTTGTGTATGCGCCAACTTGCGTACACTACGCTTGCTAGAGTATTATTAACACGCCAGCAGTAACCTGTCAAAAGTGACGTACTTTTACTGGACATTCGGTCGCGAGTTACGGCCGTGTGAACAGCGCCATCTAGCGTCTTGGTAGCGTTGGTGGACGGATATTGTTATGTATATAATTGCGTTTTTTTTAAAAGAAACTTTTATTTACGAAGATATGCGCGTTTTACTGATTGGTTTTTTTCTACATAAACATAGGAAAACAGCATTTATTTTGTTGTATGTGGGTTGGATGTATTCTTTTAAATATGGGTGACATTAGTTGCCAACTTTTTTATACTATGTGACTTGAACTTATTCTACAAATTTTAATATAATATTTAAGTATAAGGATGTTTGTTTATGTTTTAATTTTTTTCTTTTATAAAAAAGTTTTTTCTCTCTTGGATGATAAAGTATTTAATTATTTTGGGTACTTATTTTATTAATATATAAGAATGATAAAACAAATTGTGGACCATTTTTTTGAGTTTAATTGATGACGATGACCGTGATGCAGGTTAGAAAAATATTGAATTTACAAAAAACTATATTAATTTAGAGCTTGGACGTTTTCTGCGCTAACACGAATATAACTAATATAAAGCAATTTGTGGGCTGGACGCTTTCTGCGTAACTATGTCCAATTGACCTATTTGTTATTTACTATATTTACTGTAGGAGGGGTCGATATGTCAACCTATGTTATTTAAAAGAAAATATGTGTGGCGAGTGTCGAAGGCAACAGGAATAGAGGGCGTCCGCGAAAGACCCGGCACGATCAGATACTACAAGTATTGGAGGATGGCCCTGTTAAAAGCCTCAACAACCGTAGAACATGTATGAGAAGATGTGTGAATGTAGCCGACACAAAAGTGGTGTGGTAAGATATAAGAATATGCCATTCTATCCTCTCTGCCTACCGCTGCGGTGATACGGCGTGATGATTAGTTAGTTAGTTAGTGAGTTATATTATTTCCGAGTGAATTATAATAGTATCCTCGAATGGTGTCACAGTTAGTAAAAGACCCGACTTTTTAAAAATTGTCTTGGTCAATATTTTTTTTATTTAATTTTCTTTGGACATCTGGATACGCCTTATTACAGACAATCTGGCAAACTCGTTGATGTTTGAATGTCAGTATATTATTAATATTACTAAGACGTTTTTTAATTGGCAGTCATCCAACAAGGATATTGAGAATGAAATTAATATTTCGAATAGATGGAGTGTTGATCGTCACTCACGTCATTACTGTTGGATCACTTGGCCTCCACAGGAAAGTTCCGTACAATGATCTCCATTTTGCTTCTCTTTTTAGAGTTTTGCTTTTCCAATATTTATTTTATTTGGAAAACAAATGTTGCGTCACAAAATTAAAATATAAAACAAATGACACAAGTCACTTTTAAAATAATACAATCTGATAAATGTCACAGCCAATGTCCGAAACGCGTCGGCATTTTAAAAATTAATTAAGGATAAATTATACAAGTCTCACAGAGACGAAGCTGTTTGTATATGAGATAAGTGGAAAAGATGGAAGTCTCTTATACGATGGCTCAGGGCTTACAACCAGTGTGAGCTGGCTTAAGTGATCACACTGCACAATGCAGCTCGAATTGAGAACACTTCATATATTGCACTAGGCTCTGCTAGAACATATGTTGTTATTTTTTTTCATTATTAAGTTAGTGTACATAGATTTCGCAACTGGTATCTAAGGATTTTTCAAATATTATTTTTAAATATTTAAACTGATTAGACACCCCAGGCCTCTTATTATCTTTCAAATAAAATAAAATACAATTTGTAAAATTTATGAGTGATTATTGTATTGTCATCCGAAATACCTCTCTCTGCCAAATCTATTACAAGTTTGTGGCTGATAAACAAGTAAGCATGTAATGAAATAATCTTATCACGTAATTTTTTTAACCTATTTTAAATTTACACAACACATATTTTCGGAGCATTGTTTTAAAATTGAGGTATTTTTTCCTCCTTTTTTATTTCATTGCATATCATGGCTTTCAATGAGATTTCAACTTCCTACTGATTTCTTCCGTTGCATCATATTGATTTGCTTAATTTTTTTTAAATTAAATCTGGAGATACCTTTACATTGAGTATTTAAAAAAAATACTAAATTGACATTTCCTACGTAAACTAACTAGGCAATTCATAAAAAAATTGATTTCTCTGCAATAAAAAATTCATTTTAAAAAACTTTCAGAGAAAGAATTCAGAGAAAAAAAAACTGACATAAATGCGGTCAAATGCGCTCATTTTGTACGTAAAGACAAACTTTAAGCTTTAAGACAAAATTTACAGCTCTCCTGTAAATTTGTTTTTTTGTATGTTTACGCAGGGACTTTCTCAAAAACATCCAGTGCATGTTTGAGGTGCATACATTTGATATATGCTCGAAAAGTTTTCGTGATAAATCATATAAATGATACGTTTTAATGATATCACGAATTTGTGCACGTGGCATGCCAGTGAAGACGTGAGAATGAGATAGAAAAGAGTAGGATGGAATGTATAATGTTGTATTTCCGGCATGTTACCCTTTCCGGACACGCTTATTGGTATGTTAATTATATGTATTTAATTTATTTATACTCACGCGTGTGGAGACGTCGATCAATGTCCATATTGGAATATTGCAGGCTCAGGGGGGAACTGTCCCAAGTACTTACTTCTTCTTCTGCTACCTCTTATCGTATTGGCCGGGGTCCCTGCACCGCATAAAAGATACCAACTTTTTCTGTCTTGGGCTTCGCTCTCCACGTCACGTCAGTCTGATTTAGTTGCAACCTCGCTTCGCAGCAGTCCTCCAAATGTTTCCGCCAGCTCCTCCTAGGACGGCCCCTTGGTCATCTGCCTTTCGGTCTTGCCTGGGATATCCGCTTTGGCAGTCTATCTGCCGGCATCCGCGAGATACGTCCCTAAACCATAACTGTGGTTTCTCGATAAACTTCAACAAGTGTTCTACTTCGAGACATTATCTTATTTGGGTATTTCTGATAAAGTATCAGCTTTTGGATACAAATTCACGCCGTGGCGGTAGATGTTATAGTCGCGTTGACAGTTCGTTACCGTGCGAAATTACTGCGAAGTAGGCTGCAGGTCGGGGGGGCGGTCGGAGCGATAAATCAGGCGAAGTTCTTACTTACTTGGCGAAATAAACCGGAGGGATTAAAGTAGTGAGAATCGTATGGAATGTTGTATTGAATATTAAAATAAAGTGTTATTAAAATAAAAGTGAATATTAAAATAAACGAGTGATATATGGCGAAATGTGTGATTTAAACAATAGCGTTGAGTTTAATAGTGTTTAGTGAATTTGTAAATTGAATAGTTAATTTAGCAGTAATTAATAAATCGCTAATAAATTTCACGCGTAACTACATGAACTAACAGAAAATATTAACAATATTTTAATATGTATGTTCTTAGAACACAATTACTGGATTCGCCTAAGGAAGGGGTTTCTTGAATTTTTTATTTGGATCTATAATACCTACACTGGAAAATAAAAAAAATAATGTCTAGGGATCGTGACCGTGGAAGGCAAATGAAAATCTAATAATTAATTGAGGTTTTATTATTTACAAAAAGTCACCGGACATGAATTTAATCGGAGCACTTTCTTTAATTAGCGAATCGCACTAATTGTCACACCTGAATATTTCACAAATACGTGGGTAGGTACTTTTCTATTTCGCTTTATTCTCGTCTATCGCTTGTTTATGGTATCGCGCGGGTTCTTAATTCGATGGCTTCTATGATTCGCATTCTGTCATATCAACGCACCCACCATGTTGCATCTTTATAAGACCCGATAATCGCGATGTTTCTAGAATCTAGTAGGGTATCCCAGAATATTCGAGTAATTTCCAATTTATTGTAAAAGGTGTAGAGTGCTGAAAAATCCTCGATTGCGTGCGACATTACCATCAGTTTGCCCTTTAGTGTCAAATAAAATAATAATGCTGAAAGTGACTTGGACCGCTGTTCTCGCGAGCCTTTCATAACGTATTAAATCATAAGGAATTTATATTTAAACCTTTCGGCGCGCAGCGTCGGTGCTGCCAGGCCGAGATTGATTAATGCCGTCGAAAACAAACCAATAAAAATGTTGCCAGAAATTATAATATTTCTGGATTTATTGCATTGGTCTGCTTAGCAGAATAAACACGATAAAGCGATATTTTGTTTATTTTATCACTTGCTTTATATCATTTTTTTAAACTCATTCAAGAAACGATAGAAATGTTTGCCACGGTATACTTCTATTTTGAACAATATTTTGTTATGTGTGTATGTTCTGGATTTTGTCCTCAGAGTGATACATATTAATTAATTGAAATAAATTATAGTAATCTCAGAGACGATGCTATTTGCATTTATATATTTGGATGTAAAAATAGTGTTTAAAATATAAACTGGTTTATAAAAGTTAAAAATTGCAAAATAATAATATTCAGGCGTATTCTAATGTATACACTATATACATTAGAAAGAATATTGCTTAAAATTCCACTTTAAAAGTATGGAGTTATAATTACCAGCTGCGAAATCTATGTAGGTATACTATGTACTATGTCATGGGATTCCTGTTGCCTTCAATACTCGCCTTTTATATTTTCTTAACCATCCTTTCCTCGCCCATGTGTTCTACATGACCAAACTATCTCAGCACTACTTTCTTTATTCTGTCTAACACAGTACTAATTTTTTCATTCCTCAATCTATCGACCACATCGATGTAACATTTAATTTGATCAACCATTTTGAATTGTATCAAAGCAAATGAATTGTTAATGTTCAATATAAATTACGTTCGTGATGTTTTAGACGTTTTATTATAGATAAGCCAGATTTTTTTTTGAAAAAAATGCACTTTGGTATCTCTTATGTGTGAAGAATATTTGGTTGCTATTCAAAATTGAATGAATAAAACTCTAGCTATAATAAAAATTTAGATTAAAAATTTGCAGCACATTTATTAAATTAAAACCATGTCCCGCTCGATAATAATGCGCCAACGGCCTTACATAGAGAAACCAAAGGTTTTGAAATGAATTTACTTGATCAACTCGAAATCAATAAACGCACAAATGGTTCAAATATACCTAACTCTATTAAATAGTCAACAAAAAAGATCTTCTCTCCACTTCTCAATATGTATAAGAAACCCAAAGTCAAGGCCATAAATTAAAATAATATTTAATGTCATAATCTCATAATAATAACATGACAACTAAATAGAGGCACTTTCAAAGTTATTCAGTTAACCACTTACGGAAAATGGAGAATTTCGATAACTAAGCATAACATAGAATTTTATAAACCGGGGAATCTTTAATGATAAGTGCCTAGGAAAAAATAATCTTCATATAGGGCTTCACTGAAAACATCTAATTATCCGTAGGGGAAGGGGTAACTTAAACCTTATAAATAAGTCGATTATACGTGGTATATCCACTATTTGATAATGGCCTTACAAGCCGAAACAGCTACATTTAAAGTAACATTTAAACTACAGAACTTAATAATATTTATTAAAATTTAATTTATTTTAAATTACATTAAAAATAAACATGGAGTATAAACACAAAAATATGAATATATGGATAAAATTCCTCTGAAGTTTTTTTGTTAGCTTTGAGACACCCTAGATTATTTTTAAACGTATTAAATTTAAAAAAAAATTATTAACTTGACAATAAAACAATAATAACAATTAAAAAAAAACTTTTTTCCTGCTCATTTTGTCCTGTAAAGGCTTAAACAACATGGGGCAGATTCCTACCAATCCACGAACCGCAATGCAGGAAGCTAGATGCCAGCAATATTGTCTGAAAAAGAAAATATTTACAACGCGGTGAAGTGCTTTGTAAAAGAATTGCACGCCAGATTAGTGGATGCACTTTTCGGTATGTTTTTGTGCACTCCAGACAAGTGCATTTAACGAGAAATGCCATTGAGGAAACGTTGCACCGCGCGGCCGGAAAGCGATTCAGAATAGCCCAGGGAACGAATTATAGCCAAACAAAATGCACAATATTATTCATAGCTTCATGTTAAACGTGGGGGGGATACGCAACACTTACAACTGGGACGCAAAATTGTACACACCTCTGTGTTAACAGAAATGTTCACCACACTATGACAAGTATATAAAAATGATAGAATCCACACAAAAAATAATGACTAGAATATTAGTTTATAGAGAATGTACCAGCAATCAAGTTGAATCATACCGAGACAGAATAATTCACTTTCATCTACTTGTAATTACCCAATAGAAGAATAATCGCTGATTTAATCATACTATACTAAATTATAAACGGTTACCTTCTTCTTATTATTATCTTTCGTTATATCCTTAATCTGTGTTGACAGATCAGTCCTGGTCTTGTGACGAGGATGTCCAGCTCTCTCTCCATCTCTTTGGTGGTCTCCCTGGCGGTCGGCGCCCCTCTGGAATCCCGCGCATCACGGCTCTGGGAAGTCTCGTCTGCTCCATTCTCTCGACATGGTCCCTCCAGAAACGCCTTCTCTGCCTGCTCCATCTTACAAAGTCTTGTGTCTTGTATGTCGCAGGTTCTGCGGATTTCTGCATTGGGTACTCTGTCTCCGAGTACCTGCCCGCAATGGGTTGTAAAGTCTTCATCTCGGTAGCGGTGCTTATTGGCCCATACAGTGTCTTTTAAGCATCCGAGATAACCGCTGCTTTGTTTGTCTGCTCTTACCACGGTTGGTTACCTTGATGTATAAATTTTTTATTTAGAAATTAATATAACTTACTTACCATCACGCCGTTTCCCCGTGGGGGTAGGCAGAGAGGATAGAGCACCACACTCTTCTGTCCTGACATACGATTCTCACCTCATCCACATTCATACATCTTCACATGCAAGCTCGCCGGTTGTTAAGGCTTCTAACGGGACCATCTTCACGTCATGCCACGTCTCCCGCGGTCGTCCTCTCTTTCTTGCGCTATCGACACTTGCATTGTACATCTTTCTTATCATTCTTTCCTCATTCATTCGCTCAAAATGCCCAAACCGTCTGAGCGACCCTTTTTTAATTCTATTAATTATGGTAAGATCAGCTTTACATTCATTCTAATATCTTCATTCTTTACTCTATCATAAATGGAATTGCCGCACATACGTCCGAGGGATCTCATCTCCACTGCATTTACTTTCGTTCCTCTTCTGCCAGCTCCAGGTTTCACTTCCATGCATCAGTGTTGGTACCAGAATTAATATAAAAACTTTGTGATATTAGTATAAAAGTTCCAATTTACGCAGTATATTTCATTTCAATTTTAATTTGGAAATTATCAAAACAATTCACACTATTTCTTAAAGGGAAATTTAGCTGCAAAGTCGAAAAATCCTAGAATATTTTCGAAGTTCGAGTTTCCAGTGCATATGAAAAAATGACGCGTCTGTCTCTGATACTGCACCGTAGTACCGGAAGAACGAAAAGTGCACATTGTTCCCCCACTCGGTACCTACAGGGAGTGCATCTCAGCATCTTCAGTGCTCTCCATTAGGCCGGATTCGCCTCGCTCGGGTGACTTCCTTTGTCAGGACCGGGCCGAGGAATCCCATCCCGCTGCCCAGCCTGGTCGTGAAGGAGCAATCAGCAGGTAGACGCCGTGAAGGTGCGTCGGTACTTGCGGTGATTGGCCGTCTTCGACGAGGCCGTCGCGAAGGAAAGTAGTTAAAAATTTAAATAATTTTTAGGCGCATTCTAGTGTATATGTTAATTATTATACTATATTTCTGCCTTGATTATGCGTCGAAAATGTTCAAGCAGCCTTGACCTAATATCAATAGTTATAGAGTTATGAAATATCAAATTTTGCATTTTTTTTTCCAATATTTCCAAAACGTTGAAGTATCATTGCGATAACTTATATCTAAAAATACGAAAAATTCATGAATGTTTTCCAATTAGAATTGGAAGGTTTTTATCGTTTTGTTTGACTTATATTAAAGGAAAATAATTTTACATGTTCGATATAAGATACCGTAATGATAGTCCAACATTTTACAAAAAATAAATTAGAAGTATTGAAAAAAAAATGCTAACTTTAATGTCGCATATCTCCATAACTGTTGATATTAGCTCATGGCTGCTTGAACATTTTCGACTCATAATTAAAGCAGGAATACTGTCCTGCTAGGTTATTAATGTTTTCCAAATAACCCTGTATACATAAAAAAGAATATTCCTTCATGCTCTATCAAAAAATAGACATCTGATTACCAGCAGCGACAAATTTTAATCATAGATGGCGTTAGCGTAAGTTTAAGTACGAACTTTAACTTACGTTAAATTTGTGGGCGGATTATGAACGTTACATTTTGTAAAGAGATCACTTAAGCCAGCCACATGAATAGGTCGCAAGCCCTATACACACCCAAAAGTCTTCCATACCCACTTTCCCATATAGACGGCTTCGTCTCTGTGAGACATCTAAAATATGTTTCGATTTTTTTAAGTTAGGCGCGTTAGACGCAACGAAATGAGTGCGCATCATTCAACGGAATATTTTTTTTCAGTGCCGATAAATCGGCGTTTATCGGACACATGACAAATAAATGCTTAACGCATACATACATATAAATACAAGGTAATATGTAGCTAGTCTCTCAGCCCTACATACCTCGCTAGAAATACCTGTTCTGAGGTGGGTAACCCTTATTGTGCATTTTATCACCTTACATCAATACCATTAAACTTGTCCATCCCGTCGCGCGTAAAGGTAATAAAATTAATAACTTTGAAAGTTTGGAAATTAAATGAAATTTGAACTTGGGTATTAATTTGCTTAACAATATTAATTTCACCAACTCTTCTCCTTTGTTCTCAATATTCCCGTTACAACCATCTACATAAATACTTACATAAATATTTAATTATTTGTATTTAACCCTGTTGTCTGTTTGTTTTTTGTTGTATGTGTGGTGTAATTTTGTAATTGATTTTTCACCAAATTCCCGACTAGCTAGAGCTCTGAAACTTTTAACATTTACAAATACATTATTAAATCATTTTCGATATGATTTGGTCCTTACTTCGATTAAATTTTTTTTTTCCATTATTAAACGCCTACGTAGCTTCGAAATTCTTCAATATTAGTATGAAAAGATGTTCCGATGCAAAATGTATTCATTTTAGTCGTTAGATTCAAATTTGACATTAGACATCGGATTAAAATGTCATATTATTATTTAATATGGCAACTAAGAAGGGTGGTTTAATAAATTGCATTTTTTATAATAAGAAAAGAAGATTTAAAAAATTGTTTTAAACTTTAAAACAACGTGTTTAATATTGGGATACTGCTTGGGTGATGTTGAAAAATCAATTACGAATGTATGCAAAGAAAGCGTATAATTTTTTGATCTACTAAATTTTTAAGTGCAAAATATGTGAAAAGTAAGTTTAATGTACGATAATTTTATGTTGTTTCATGTTTATTTTATTTTTTAAATTTCTTTATTTTATTTTTATTTTATTTTCATTTATTGGTTTTCTTACACCATATAATTAATCAATCTTGAAAAAAAACAATAATTGATGTACAGAATTTTGGGCCAATTACAAGAAAACACATATGTACAATCGATAAAAAATAAGAAAAAACATGTCCAATAGTGAGTTTGTGTCAGTGTGTGTATTTGTGTGTTTATTTATTTATTTATTTTGTTTTGGGAAAAGTTAACAGCAAAACAATCTTAAAAATTTTCCACTGAATTTAAAAATTTACTTTAACATACAATAATAGCGAATGGAGAGGGTGGAGGGGAATGTGGGACGGGAGTAGAAGGGAAGATATAATGTACAAATTAGTTTGGGTGCGGTAGTGTAGATATTGTTTGTTTTATGTTTCTTATTGTTGCGTTGAAAATGTCAATGTGGTGATAGTTTGTGTTAAATGAATTTGTGGATCTGTACATAAAGGATGCCAGATGTGAAAATGTGTTTCTATTTGTGATTATTTATGTTGGTTTATGTTGATACATTTTTAGAATATTTATGTTAATTTATGTTTTAATTATTAGATAGGTAATAAAATGAATAATTTTGAAGGTTTAGAAATTAAATGAAATTTGAACTCGTGTATTAATTTGCTTAACAATATTAATTTCACCAACTCTTCTCCTTTTTTCTCAATATTCCCGTTACAACCATCTACATAAATACCTACATTAATATTTAATTATTTGTATTTAACCCTGTAAATTTGTAAAAATATAAATTGATGTAAAATGTCTTATTTTTACAATTAAACTAGCTGGTCGTACCCGGCGTTGCACGGGTTAAGAATTAAGTAAAAAATAAGTTTGTGAGGGAAAACACAGGGTCCGCTGTTCTCTAAAAAACAATGTTTCCATCTAATGTTAACATAAGTTATTGTAACATAACTGTAATACTTAGAAATATGGTATCGCAGACTTTTTTGTAGATATTAATGTCCTCTATAAAACTGTAGTACATTACTTTGCTCTATTGGCAATAATTTCCGCAGCGTACGCAATATAAGTTTTTTTTCGTATTTTTTTCACACGTTGGGTTACATTATCGAAGTTTTCATACGGATCCCTAACATTTTTGAAAATATTCTGTAGCCTATGTTCATCAAGGATAATGTAGGATTCTGAGTGTGAAAGAATTTTTCAAATCGGTCCAGTAGTTTCGGAGCCTATTCAATTCAAACACACAATCAAATCTTTCCTCTTTATAATATTAGTATAGATAAAAAATATACAAACAAAACTTGTTCATTAAATTTGAAATAGGTATATCTCTTGCCCGTGCGCGTACACGGTACACTGGTACTTTATTTCACCAACCCGAAAAACGCGTCACATTACGCGTCGTATTTATAGAATAAAGGAGCAGGATGCGAACAAATTGAGTCATTACGCGTCCTCCGAGGTCCACAACCCTTCTGACCGCCTCCTGGCTTCCTTGTACCTGCGCCGGGCCGCCAGGTAGGTGCCCCCGGCCCCGGCGTCGCCCGGACACTTTGTGCTGTCAATCTCCTGTCGTGTCGTGACGCCCGCGCCGGACGCGGGACACGCGCAATGTCCGTAATGCGAGCTGGATGACTTTTTGCGCGCGGCCGTCCCTCTCGCCCAGCGGCCGACTGACGCTAACGACGCGACAAACCGTAAACTGACTCATTTATCGCGCAGATGTTTTTTTCGCTTACAAGTGGTTGGTACACATAACGTGGCGCCTCTGCGTCCCGGACAACTGGAATGGTAGACGCCCAACTTTGAGGTCAGCTGCAGGAAGGGTTATGTAAGATTTTTTGTGTGTAAAGCGCCCTTCAGGTGAAGTTTTCACAAAAATGGCGCTATATAAATAATCCGCATTATTATTATTATTAAGGGTTGCGAAACCGATCAACCATTGCCAGAAGATCAAGGGATTACACCACATTGAGGCATCGACAAAATTTCTGACGTAACTATCTCACGTATAAAATTCTCTTTGCTATCATTATTTACGGCAAACAATTGGTTCATATTGTTCATTAACATGTTACTTTGAAATTTTCAAAATGGCACACTTCTGTGCTGTCCCGAGACAATTTAGAGAAAATTTAAAACAGAAATAACAATTGATTAAACAAACACGCCTATACTTAAATGTTATATTAAAATTATTATTTTATTTTTATTTTTTGTGTGGATTTTTCAACTCTTTTACAGCTTTCCACTATTCATAAAACAACTAAAGGCGTAATTATTTAAAAAACATTGAAAAATGTATAGAAGCAGGCAGTTAAAATAGTAAATATCTAATGTTTTCCAATCAAAGTATGCTTTCATAATTTTACTATAATTTTAACATTCAATTACATTATTTTTTGCGTGTCATCAGTGTATAAGTAATTCCAATTATAATAATTTCACTACCTGTTCATCTTGTCTGTCTCGTAACTTCGTGTAACGTCCGTAATTTGATAGTATTTTTTTTACGTACCTAATTATTTTTTCATTTTGAACGTTTAAAAAATTGGTTAATTTTTTGTGGAAATTTTTCATTCTTTTTTTTTTATATAAATAAATAAATAAATACTTATTCCTTAGGAACCGACATTTAAAAGTATCGTCATTTTTAACGGGTTACAGCTAGTAGTAAATATTTTTTTAGCCGCTAAGTTGTTTTGTATAATAATTTTAATGTGTATAAAAAACTGCCGTTGAGGTGAGTACCTACTCACAAAAATGGCGCTATATAAATTGTACAAATATCATTACATATTTAGACATTATATAGAAAGAATTTTATGTGTAAGACGTGCCATATCCTCGTAAATAAGACATTTTTTTATAACTGTATTAAAAAATATCTCTAAAATGCAATAATGAATTTAATTTACCATCGCGTGTCTCTTGAACTGTCATATTTTATGTCCTTGAACTGTCATAGACACAATGCGATGTTTACTTAGGCTTGACGTCACGCAGACGCCGTGACACATGCGAAATTGCGTAAAAACTTAGTTTATTACTGAAATAATGTTATTTTCGGTAATAGTAGACGTGTACCTGCATTATAGAAGGTTAAAAAAGGTTAAATTGGTTAAATAAATAAACTAAACTTGTCTGTCAGCAATGCAGGTTATCGACGCCTGCAAACTGTCTCCTGGACAAAGGATGGGACCAATCTATTCCTCGCTAATTGTGGCTTAATTGAATCCCAGGACCTTTTCCAGAGCGATGGTAGTCTCCGGAAGGGAGTGAAGGGGTCGATAAAATGCGACGCCGAACGCCAATTAGGCTGACGACACTCGACGGAAATAATATACGGTTATTGAGTTTATAAAAAAGGATCTGTTAAAAAAAAGGTTCCTGTCGAAACTGTGATGTGTTGTTTTTTTTAAATATCTCGTCCTTCCCAGGGCGACGCCCTGTAATTTTGTCACCGGTAAATATTTTTTAAATATAAATTTGACCTAAGAACAAGGGTTTTGACAATTTTATTCAAATTTGAATAGAATTTAAACCCTCGCTCAGGTCTAATGTATGTCCATACAAAAATTATGTCATTATCATTGTTCGCCCCCGCAAGTGAGGTAAATTAATCCCTCACCTCACATAATGATGAAAGAGCAAGGGGTCCTTTGTGACGCGGTACTCTGCTGGCAACGAGATCAAAGTCAAAGTCAAAGTATCATTGTTCGTGAATCCAATCCCGGACCAAAAGTGAAATCCCGGGATTCGATTTTGATGAATCAATATCTAAGGTTTAGGAAAACGATTTTTTAATTTAATCTTTGGACAAGAAATAACGTGAATAATAATTCAAGATTGACAAATATTTAAAAAAAAATTGAATTAAACTATTACGCCGTTTTTCCGCGTGGGTAAATAGAGATCGTCACTCTGTTTTACACTTCCAACTTTCATTTTTAAAGATTTTAGCCAGCCCATCCTCAGATATTTGGTGTTTCGCGGACGCCCTCTATTCCTTCAAAACTTGTTTCATATATTTTCTTTACCAGCCTTTTCTCGCTAACAGTCCCTCCAATCGATCCTTTCCATTATCTATCTAATGCACTACAGGCAGCATCACATTCTAACTCTTTCATCATTCTCTTTATCATAAAGAGATTTTCCACCTACCTATACACCTAAGCGACCATGATTTATCCGTATTCCATATTTTCTACTCGACTTTGTTATTTTAATGCAAAACAATTGTATTATTTTGAATAATATTATCGAAGCATTAGCAAAGCTTACAGTGTGTCATAATCAAGTCTTGATCTAATTTTGGTACCCTTAAATTAATCCTAAGTGCTAATTCCGGGAATAAGGAAAAAATTATCTGCCCCTAGACGAAAAATTCAATTTCAATTCAATTCAATTTATTTTTATATAAAATAACATTTACATAACAAACATACATTCGTAAATGTTATAAATGTTGAATTAACATATATTATATTATAAACATTTTAATTACCACGTATGATTCACATCAAAACTGTAGGAGAATTCTCTCAGAAACAGAACAGATCAATGTCCAAAGCGAAATTGTTCAGCATAGCGGTAGCTTTCCAACAGGCATAACCATCGGCAGGTCGGTCCTGTGTATTCGAATGAGAAACAATCTATGCTGACGCTGTCTAAGATAATTATCAGGAATATACAAACCAATGCTCCGCATAATTTCACGATTTTAGATCACACCGAGTAAAAATGCGTTATCAAATACACATTCTTTCTAGTCTCTAAACTATTGTATCCAAGCGTACCCTGGAGAAACTCGGTTGGGTAAAAAATAATATTCATCAAAAAATAATCGGATACATTTAGTGTCCTTGCTATCTTGAACAAATGCAGTCCTCATAAATTTCTGTCTGACGACGCACTTATCCTATTCTGAAAAATAAAATGTTGGCGTGTTTCTATAAGCCGACACGCTATACATTTCACCATACAAGTGTCACGTTTAATCTCATTATATATTGCGTGGCCGCTACCAAACGTATCAATGACTGACGACTGGTGGTGGCACAGCACCGGGTTTTTTCTAAGCACCTTGTTAGCGCGGGGTCTAGCGAGCCCGTTGTTGCCTTCAGCCCAGGTACTTAAAGAAGGGTGTCGTGTTGTGGAAGGCTGCAGGTAGTCAACCCGTGTTTTTGAGCGTGTAGGGGTAGTTAAATTCTTGATGCCGATTTTGATCAGTAGTCAAGTGGCGAAAGCAGATATTTTACCCTTCTTACCCTGAATAAAATATTTATTTACTTATTAATTAACGCCCTTCGGGGCTTTTACAAACAATTTGGTATAGTGTACATTAAATTAATCAATACTTTTAACAATACATAGTGATTGCCCAATAAAAAATACAACAGAATAATATAATAATAATAATATAAAGTAGAAAGCAATAGCACAAGTTTAGTAAAGCATAATATAAAAAAAATTATACATAAAAGTTTGTAATCCCACCCTATCAACAAGTGAAATACAATCCGCTTATTTAAGTCCAATCTGACGAATGCTAGTAGTCTTTAATACACCTTTTAAAATATTGTAAATTTGGTGCAAAAACGTCAAGTTGCTCGTATTTGTTCGCTAGTCTAGGAAGCCTTTGAAGTGGGGAATTAAAAACGTAGTTGGTAGCTGCAGTTTGACTTCTAGTTACGCGAGCAGATACGTTCTAATAGTTGAGGACAGTCGATAATTCCGTTTATAAATTTGTGTAAAAAGACAAAGTCTATCAGTATTCTCATGTATAATATGCCTCTATGATATCTCTCTCATGCCAATCAAATTGAAATGGTATTTTTATATAAAAATCTGTAATCTTTTGAAGAATATATTCATACTGGCCGCACACCCGTGAAAAATCACGGAACATGAAATGGTTCGCGTCTTTGTTAAGCGGTTATATTTAGTATATTTTTGACGGTCCGAGGTTCGCACCCTACTTTCAGCCGTGTAATTTCGTATTTTATCCGTGAATTTGAACATTAGACAGGAAGTTGCGGATAGACAGACAGACAACAAAATTATTATGTTTGATATTTGAAAATAATTTCCTGACTTACCTGATCATTCCACCCATGATTCGACTGCAGGTGGCGGTACTAAAAATACAACCACTTACGAAACAAGGTGTGCAAGCATACATACATACATACAACTTCTAATAATCTGATGTGGTAGTATTTAGACGCCTTCTCTCCGGAGTTGCCGAAAAGATATCTCTTTATATTCGTTCTTGTTTCGTTTGAAAACGTGTCCAAGCCACCCTAATTGAAATTTATCGATTTGTAGGAGGTTCCATGGTGAGGGCCGCTTGTGGTTCAATTTGAGGCATAGCAGAGAAGTCATCAATACCTGATTTAATTTTAATGCGATGAAAAAAAATTTTTAGAATACACATTACTCAATATTGTAAATAAGACATGCATGTCATACAAAATATTCAGGCGAATTAGACCGTATAATCCAAACTTTTTTCCAAACAATTCTATTCAACGTCGGCTCCAACAACGAGGGACTACAAATAGGATGGGTGAAGGCACCCACTTTGAGCTGATAGATATATCTGATTTTTATATATTCATTTATTAATACCCATAAGGGCTTATACAGGTGTCTCGCAGGGGAGTGCAGTGAGAACAAGAAGCATGACTTTTATTTAAACATGTATTTGGAAAAAAATGGAAATTAAATATTTATCTGGCAGATTATTATGAAATATTAAAATGTTAATTATTGTGATGGAATATTATGAGATGTATCTCTTATTTCGGTTTCTTCGGAGGAGTCTTCTTCATTTAATTTTTAATAGAAAATATTCCTTACACTTTGGGTGAAATGTCACTAGAATTAATTTTTTTTTCAATATTTGTAGTACTTAATCGCGCCAGGTTTTTCGCGGACGCCTTCTGTTCCTGTTGCCTTCAACACTCGCCCCGTATATTTTCTTAACCATCCTTTCCTCACTCATACGTTCCACATGAATGAACCATCTCAGCACTCCTTTCTTTATTCTGTCTACCACACTACATTACATTAATTTCTAATTTGTTCATTCCTCACTCGACCAAAGATTTTGCACACAAGCGCCTTAGTTACCGCATTTCCACCTCAGTCTTCTTCATTCCTTTTTTGCCAATTCCAGGATTCACTTCCATACATCAGGGTTGGCACTAGAATGCCCTTATTTACCGCTCGTCTTGCTTCTTTTGACTGGTTCTTATTGGCCATAATGGCATTCAGAGCACCATTTACTTTGTTACTCGCAGTCACTCTCCTTTCGATATCGTTCTCAGCCTTACCATCTCTACTAAACATACTTCCTAAGTACACAAACTCATTTACATGTTCTAAGCAATCTTTGTTTTCAATTACATCACACTTAGTCATTCATTCTTTTCTTACGAACACCATCACTTTCGATTTGCTGACCTTCATCATAAGTTCACTCTGCATGCATACATCGGACATACTGCACTCATACTGCATCATCGATATGGTGAGCCCATACATTTTCACTCCTACTTCTAGTTCCTTCAGTTCTTTCGTACAATTGTCCATATACAGGTTGAAAAACCATGGTGACATTACGCATCCCTGTTGTAATATCAAACCATAATGTGAATGCCCCGTTAATTCTCACGCAAGCACTACTCTCCCCGTACAGGGATACGATTGCCCGTATGAGCTTACTCTTCATCCCGTATTCAGTAAGTGGTTACATATTAACTTAACTAACATTTGGTTAAAATTGTTTTAATCATGAACTTCCATTTTGTCAACTAAACAACGTTTAATTTAATAAAAAAAAATTGAAAGCTTAGCTTGCCCGTAACGAGAACCTCCACTCAGCGGGGGCAAAAAAAGAACAAAGCGCGACTGGCGAGGAGAAAAGACACTAATGCATGTCCGACCTCCATTTTTACAATGGGGACATTTTAAGGTAACTTTCTGGAATTGGCCGTCCGAGGAGAAAAAATACAGAAATAAATAAGATGAAAAGAAACTCGCAGACGGCGGGCATTAGGAGACTTACGGAGTGGACCATTGTGACGGATTCCTAGAAGCGAGGATGAAGAAGGCATTCGAAGACGCGAAACAAAATGTCCTTATTTTGTGCATTGTTCGTTTGCCGCGTTTCAAAATTATTTACCGTGCGTATTGCACGTTGATTGGTCAGGTACCTACTAGCTAGGCGCGTGCGGTCAATATGTTGAAACTTGACTGCCCCATTAAGCTAAAAAGCAGTATCTCCATTAAACAAATGAGTAAATCAAGGAAAATACGAATGGAGCAATTTCTATCATTCAAATATATTAATTTATTTTTTCACTTAGTCAGTAGATAATGAATTAATACATATAAAAATGTTATTTTATTATTATTGAGATATTTTTATATAGTTTAAACCTTAAAACTGCAAATAAGCTACATTTTGCATAATCCAGACGGTATGTATTGAAAGTTAAAAATGCTTATATTCTAATATTTTGATGGAAATACGGCAAACAAGCTTATTAGCAGGCGTGTGCAGTGGGAACGTTGAAGCATGACTTTTTCGTAAGCAAATATTGGAGAAAAAATCGAAATTAAATATTTATCTGACAGAATATTATGAAATGTAAATAATATGGTAATTTCTTCTTCAAATGTAGCAAATTTATTTTGTGGTAACATAATTATAATTAATATAAATTAACTTTGTTTAAACCACTTATTTATTGAAAAAAATCAACATGTTTCAAAGCCAATGGCTTCTTCATCAGGAAAACAAAAATAATTATTTTTGTTTTCCTGATGAAGAAGCCATTGGCTTTGAAACATGTTGATTTTTTTCAATAAATAAGTGGTTTAAACAAAGTTAATTTATATTAATTAATATGGTAATTATTGTGATAGGAATATTACGAGATGTAGGTATATTTTATTTAGATTTTTTTTCAATATGCTTACGAAAAAGTCATGCTTCAATGTTCTCACTGCACGCCCCTGCTTATTAGAAAGGTAAAATATTACCTCAAGAATCCTAAACCACAAATATTTTTCAAAAAGTATGGATTTACTGCCTTTTAGCTTATTGGGGCAGTTGAGTCACAGTATAATAAATACATACAGTATGTTATCTTGGCAGTGTCCTTGAAATAAATACCTACGGCCGCTTGGTACTTAAACTTGGTTAAAAACGCACCAGGGCTGCTCATTGACTGACTGTTTATGGTTTGGGGTGCCATAAATTGACCTAAATGTATGCGTGGGAGCGTCTCACCCTGCTTGCGTCCGTACGTTACTGCAGCCCTGCGGCGACTGAGCAGTTCGAAGTATACCGAGATTTCGAAGGGCGTCGTTTCGGCTGTTTGTATGAAGATATAATACTGTATGCTTTACTATACTGTGGTTGAGTTAAACGCAATATACGTGTAGCAGAATTAGTCCACAATCCTTTTTTATTTTGTAGGATAGCCTATAACATGATCTAACCTAAACCAACCTAACCTAATATGTATTTTTTGTTTTTATTCGTTAAAAGCCATACATCGGATACGTTTTTAAGAATTTGTGAAAGAGCATATCGATGGCTTAGGGCTAACATATTGTATCTTCATAAATTTGAAAAAACTGAAAATTAGATTTTGTGATTTAATAAGTATTTGGTTCTATATTATAGTTTGTTTATTTAACTTACTTATTTATTAAAATAATTAATTTATTATTATTTTTTAATTTAACTTTTCGTCGCTGTATATATAATTAAGCCTGTGTGTCGTTTTAGTACATTCTGAAATAAACGAATGAAACTGTTTTAATAAATAATTGCACAGACTAGATTTATAAAAAATATTTTAAATAATTACTAGGCAGACTTGCCAGATGAACGGCAATGTTTTTTTGGTATATCTCTATTATTTACATGAAAAATTGACAAATTGATTAATTCATCTGAGAATGTATTAAACGGCACATAGGCTTAATTATATATACAGCGACGTTTTGTAAAGCTCTTTCAAACATTTTGTTTATGTCTTTGGATCTAATGTCGCGTGGATCTCCGGTCGTATCACGGATTCTCAATAGTCTCGTTTCAATATAGTTGCCTCCTGAAGCAATACACTTGGTCCAACACTTTTCCTAGTATTCAGTCATCTCCGTGTCGCTGTTTAGAGCAAGTTAGTGTCGTAATCCGTTCGCTGCACCGTCGTGCAATTTTTGATGCGGCCTGCTCATTGACATCAGTTAGCTAATAACAATCGAGAATTAAATTACAATAAATCATTTCACACGTATTATAAATTGTTTCGATACAATTTATTGTTCCGAACAATTTCCCACAGAATTGAGCTATTCATCTCCAATTTCATTGTAAACCTCTCTTAATAACTTCATTTCATTCGTATATATCAATATTTCTCACGAATAATCGACCCGCCCGGCGTCCCTCGCATCTCGCCGCGCGCGCGCGCGAATTTGATCCCAACGCCCCGTGTCCGAACGGGCCGTTATCGAGCGCGTAAAGTATTCGACTTACGCTTTTTTCCCGCGCCTTGTATCGATTTATCGATAATATCTTATTCTTTTACGATTGACCTGTCTGCCTTTATAGCCGGCGCGTCCGCCCGCGCGCCGTCTCGCTCTGCCGTCTGAGAGTGCCGATGGCTTGTTTGATCTCCGTCCCGCTCGCGCTCACCGCCGGGCGTAATGATATCGTGTCGCTTTCGAGTCGGTCTGTTCTGTTTCTTCCGTTAACCTTTCGCGATCGGCCTTCTTCTGTCACATTATTTTCTCTTACGGAGCGCTTACATCGGTCAAGTAAAAGAGTCAAGTACTTGAAAGTGCGCACTCGCTTGAATTCAAGAACTTTGAAGGGAATGATTCAGTGAAAAATTGATTAATATTTCCTACTTACTTGCTTAATATCACGCCGTTTCTGCGCGGGCGTAAGCATATAGGATAGAGATCCGAACTTTTCTATCCCGACACAAGTCTTCTCATCCACCCACATTCATACATCATCGCATACAAGTTCGACGATTGTTGAGGCTCCTAACTGACCATCCTCCAGTACCTGGTCACGCCACGTCTTTCGGTGTCGTCTCTTTCCCACATCCACATTTATCCACATCCACAGCAGGACGCAAACCTTTCGGACTTATTTTTAATTTTTTTTTTTATTTAAAATATAATGGAAACCTAAAAGGTTTATGGATAACATTTTTACATGATTTAATATAAGAAATGATAATAATATGATTTAGATATTATTATCATTTAACAGGTCATTGTATAGTTTTAATCCGTTGCAAATTAGTCGGGATTGTCCTGTTTTTGTTTTGGCGTGTGTTATGTGATAGTTTTGAGCCATTCTAGCGTTGTGTTGATGTTTTTCATGTATTTTGTGTAATTTTATGTCTTCGTCTTGTATTTCGCCAATTGCTAGTCTGTGAATGATTTTAAGTGTTTCGATTTTTGTAATGCTTTCGATGTTTAATTGTTGTGTTATATGGTATACAGTTTCAGTTGGTGTCCGGTATTTCAGATCATATACCATTTATGGTATTTTGTTGTGCTGTCGTTAGTTTTGTTTCCGATTTCCCCAGAAGGGTGCCAAATATCCTATTCTACTCTTGACGGTACAACATTGATTACTAGCTGTTCGTACCCGGCGTTGCATGAGTTAAGGATTAAGTTGAAAATAAATTTGTGGAGGGAAACAAAGATTTGATTCGAACTGTATAGATTTGTATCGAAAATATATCAGGGGGAGGAGAAAAGGTAAAAAGGGAGGGAGGAAAGGTCATCTTTGTTGCCCGCCGGGTCCTAAAGAATAAGTTTACAAATTTTGAGTCCGATCGGTCAAACGGTACAGATTTGCATCGAAAATATATCAGTGGAGGGGAAGGGTTAAAATAATAGGGGGGAAATATCGCATATGTTATCCGCCGAATCCTTAAAAATAAGTTTCCAAATTTTGAGTCCGATCGGTCAAACGGTACAGATTTGCATCGAAAATATATCAGCGGAGGGGAAGGGTTAAAAGAATAGGGGGGAGGAATGTCGCCTATGTTACCGCCGGGTCCTAAAGCATAAATATGCAATGTTTGAATCGAATCGGATAAACGGTGTAGATTTGTAACAGACAGACAGACATTGAGTTTTATAGGTATAGGTCCCCGCTAGGGCAGCAAAATTCTCCGGAATTAATCCGGAATATGATCTGTCGCCAGATGGCAAGTATATCGCGATATTTTTGACTAAGTTAATTGTTTAAATCAGATTGTAGTAAATTACACGGTAGATTAATGTTTATTTTAATTATTTAAAAAAATACTGTGAAATGTTAATTTACCGAAATAGGCCCTAACTCCGCAGCGATCAACGTTGACCGCAAAGTGACCTATACGAATGACAACAATATTTTTGAATTTATTGTTTCAGAGGAAAATTTATAGAACTACATAATCACACAATATGGAAATAACACTAGTTTTTTAAGTTCTACATTTTTTATTTTCTGTGACGCGTTTCGCCTTATGATAATGCTCTCACATCAATTATCAAAATTAAAAATCTAGAACTTAAAAAACAAGTGTTTTTATTTCCACACGCGTGAAAATATTTATTTTATTTGTAAAAAAAATGTGTATCTATTAGGCGCCTACTTAGCTTCCCGCCGAGTTTTGTGATACCATAATGTATTTCGAAATAAAAATTCTGCATTTTAATTTGCTCATTTGGGTAATATCTGCCTTAAAACATAACTTTTTAAATTACAAAAATCATGTTTTGAAATATTTATGTCTATGTATTTCTATCTATGTGGGGTATAAAAGCAAAATATCAATATCTAAAAAATTTAAATGCAGTCATTAAGGATTACTAATTTTTAATTTACTGAATTCGAGATTTTATAGGAAATATAATCTTAAAATTTATAAGAAATGTGATTTTGGAAGGGATAGATATACAGGGTTATTTGGAAAACATTAATAATCTTGCAGGACTATATTCCTGCCTTGATTATGAGTCGAAAATTGTCGATCTATCATTACCTAATATCAATAGTTATGAAGATATGCGACATCAAAATTTGCAATTTTTTTCAATATTTCTGACTTATTTTTTGTAAAACATTGGACTATCATTACAGTAACTAATATCGATTACGAAAAATTCATTCGTTTCAATACAAGTTAAATAAAATGATAAAAACCTTGAAAACTTTCCAATTTGAATGTTTTCCATTTGGAAATCGAAGCTTTTTATTATTTTATTTGACTTGTATTAAAGGGAATGAATTTTTCATATTCGATATAAGTTACTGTAATGATAGTCCAACGTCTTACAAAAAATATGTCAGAAATATTGAAAAAAAATACAAACTTTGATGTCGCATATCTCCATAACTGTTGATATTAGTTCATAATAGCTTCGACATTTTCGACTCATAATCAAGGCAGGAATATAGTCCTGCGAGGTTATTAATGTTTTCCAAATAACCCTGCATACAATCTAGAATTCAATACATTTTAAATTAGTAATCCTCGGCGACTGCATTAAAAAATTTTCATTAATTTTTTGGGTATTGCCGCGTTTGTCACCGGTACTGCCTGGCCGCGCCGCGCAACGAGGCGGCATCGGTACCCAGCAAATGGTAACAGAGGTACTTGCGCGTGAGCCCGCGGTCGGAGCGGTGTTTTCACGCCGAGCGTTGCTTTTGGTACTCACACTTGCGAGGTATAACAACAAGCAATATAAATTTGCAAGGCAATGTTTGAGAACCACCAAGTTATACTATAAAGTGGTTTAACTCCAAGGAATAGCGAAAGGTTTCGGATCGCCACACTCTTCTGCCTGACACACAACTCTCGCCTGAGCCACGTTCTTAGACCTTCGCGTTCAAGCTCGACGATTTTTGAGGCTTCCAACAGGACCATTTTCCAGTATTTTCCATGCACGCTCAATGTTTCGTGATCGCTGACCGCTGATCGAAATAATGAAGTGTCATTGGTCGAAATTGGCATTGGTCGAAATTGGCGTTCGAGGTATTCTGCTCCAATTGCTGGCCAGGATTTTAACTTACGCAATCCGAACCAGTTGACTATTAGAATTCAGAGTTCCGTTGTCTTTTTTGTCTATTGGAAAATTCACGTTTTTCGCGCGGTTCCTAAAAATACGACGTATCTAACGTTTTGAAAGTTTAAGGCTTTCGGATATGGACGTGTAGCCAATGATATAGTAAACTGTAAATACGTTACAAGCGTGAAATCTTGGCACTCAAAAGTAAGGTAATTGCCTTACTTGCATTCGTTATTGAACGGACCTTCTTTGTGATCGGGCGCGACGCTACGCGGAAAAAGGAACAGAGTATCGTACACTGTTGTAAGAATGAGTATGTTATTTTAGTCACCGTGACTTCAAATTACCTGATTTTTACGTGATTACTTGATTATGTGATGAAAGCCGGCTAGTATGGGAATAATGTGTCTATTAATATGTCAATGCGTGCAGCTTCCCAATCCGACGTAGCCGCAGTTTTAAGTTAAAGCCTTTCGGAACTAGACATATAGCGCTCTGTACCTACATACCGAATTCATTCGATTTAAAACGCAAATCATTCATACAGACTTAATGTTTAAAGAATTTAGACAGCATACCTATAATAAACTTAATATTACAAATACACAAAGAAACTGCTTATCAACAAAACACAAATATATTCAAGATTAAAGTAAACGTAGCAAAAGAGCGTATTTAACCAAGATATTAGTGTACAAAACGCTTATTAGGTCAGTGCTCACGTGCGCAGCTGAGACGTGGGTACTAACTAAGAGGAATGAGCGAGCACTGGACGTTTTTGAAAGGAAAATTTTGAGGCCGAAAATAAGATGGAGGGACAACGTCCTCAAAGATATCTCTGCCTTAGAGCTTCGAAACTGGAGAGAGCTGGCACTAGACCGAGATGAGTGGAGGAAAATTATTGAGGAGGCCAAGACTCACCAAGGGTTGTAGTGCCAAGAATGATGATGATGATGAGCAAAAGAGCGTGTATGATTGGAAACTTAAACATACCTAGATGCAGTAAAATAGTCGTGCAACAACACTACAGATACCTAGGAATTAAATATTTCAATAATCTACCAGCGAACATTAGAACTATACAACATTATGCAAAGTTCAAAAAATGCGCGAAATCATTGAACAATTGAGTGATGGGATTGTGATATAAACCTTAACATGCTTATTTCTAAATATTGTAATATAAACTTTACATACTCATCTTTAAATATATTTATATTTTTTTGCAAGTATGTGTCGTATGTTTTTAAAAATTACAGCTATCTACCACACTTGTGACATTTTCCGGTTCCATACACAAGTTCATACTTTCATACGTTCATATTTCATGGGACTGCGAAAAATTGAAAAAATCCATCCAAATTAAATAATATGTATCGTGTGTGTAAAATATAATGTAAACTTAAATAAATAAATAAAGTTTCTTCTTCAAAAACAGCAAAATAATTTTGTGATGTCATTATTAACATAATTAATAAAATAAACTCAGTTTTCACCACTTTTTTTATATTGAAAATATCAACATGTTTAAAGGCCTGTGGCCCCTTCACTTCGTCAGGATACAATTGTTACAACTAACAAAAATTAAATTAAAAAATATAAGCATAGACAGTCAATATATTTAAAAAGTTATATATGGAAAATGGATAATAATAAAGTACCTACCTACTCTTTACAAATTGTTGCTTTTAAATTTATTTTCATGTTGAGTAGGTACTATATTATTATTGATTTTTCATATATAACTTTTTAAATATTTTGACTGTCCATACTTCGATTTTGAATTTAATTTTTGTTGGTATAGAATTGTATCCCGACGAAGGGGCCATGGGCTCTGAAACATGACATTTTTCAATACAAAAGTGGTGAAAACTAAGTTTATTTTTATTAATTATATTAAAAAAATAGTGTTCATGTACTGTACAGTTTTAGATAAACATTACAGTACTACCCCTTTCTGACCCTATTTTATTTATTATTCCCGTCCAGCAGTTCACACCGAACCCCGATTCTGATTCAGATACTGAAAATTTTGATTTATAATCGATTCCAATTTGCATATTAAATTTGGCTATTTTATTTTGTACGTTTTTACCTCTATTTGTTTGGCGCATACTTCGGTTGCAATTCAAAACCCCTATGCAAATCTTCTCTCCGCATTAATGTATGCAATAATGTATACATAATCAATAATAGCGGGTAAACCCTTCGATGTGTTATCAGTTTGCAACAATTTATTACTTGGCGCGCCGTGAAAGGGTGAATCCAACACTTGGAGACCGGGTATTCGAAAATGGTTCAATAAAATCGAAACAATAATTGAAAAATTAAAATACTTTGGCGAACATCTGTCCAGATTTGATATCGAATGACGATATTATGTTTCGGACGAATAAAGAAAGAGCTATATTATATTAAAGAACACATTCTTATTATGAAGTTGCAATTTCAGAAATAAGTTGTGTGAATTTTTAAAACCAAATTTATTAATAAATTAGAGAAGAACACAGAAAAATCGAATCAACGAAAAATGTTTGGCTGCTGCGTTAATGTTTGTAAGTCTTATTATTAATTGATTAATACATTAATATTGTTGGTCTTGTGGTTAGGACACTCGCCTCGTGATCCAAAGATCGCGGGTTCGAATCTCAGCCCAGACTAGCAAGTTAGTCCTATTTTCATAGCACAAGCGTTTAGCTTAGTTTGAAAATAGTAAAAATATTGATGTGACACGTATTCCGTGTTCGCATCTCTATTTTTTTTTTTAAAAAAAAAAAAAAACATACTATCCATTTTTTAGTAATCCACTTTTGGTAATGCGGTAGTCACAAATTACTTTGTGTGTCTGTCGCTAGAGGATTCTAGAATTAAATCTTCAATTCATTTTAATTTTGTAATCATTTGATATGACACGTATATATTACACGTTCTTATTATGAAGTTGCAATTTCAAAAGAAAGTTCTGTGAATTTTAAAACCAAAATTAATCAATTAAAGCACGGTCGCCGAGCAGAGAGAATTTCGTACATTGACCCTACGCTACGTATCCTTGTCGCTCGCGCACAATTATGTTGCTGTCACGCTCGCTCGCTACGCCTGTGCGAGCGTAATTGCGACATAATTGTGCGCGAGCAACAAGGATACGCAGCGTAGGGTCAATGTACAAAATTCTCTCTGCTCGGCGACCGTGCTTTAGAAAAGACATATAGAAAATTCAAATCAAAGAAAAAATATTTGGCTGCTACCGGGACTCGAATCACGGATCTCCTATCTATCCGGGACAGGTGCGTTAAACAATTACGCTACAGCGGCCTCGTACATTACCGTCAATATATCGACCTTATATGTAAGTCTCTTATTATTAATACATATTATCAAAGTAAAATACGCTAGGGCTACATGGAGGGAGGAAGGGAGGAGTTCAAAAGAGGTCAAAATCAGGGTTCGAGGATATATATCCGCGGATATATATATCACGATATATATCACGATATTTATAGCTCGATTTTTATTTTGGATATATATCCAAGAAAACTTTCAGCAAATGTTAATAGATGGCGCTGGTTGTATTTAAAAAATGCTACAGGATGTTTTTTTTAATATCTGCGGTCGTTACTAGATGGTGCTAGGTGTATTTTAAAGAGTGCTACAGTTATTTTTTAGTTTAATTTGTTTAATATAATCCGTTTTTTATTTCACACAAAGAAACAAACATCCATAACACTACATTAGAAAGAGCAATTTTTATAACTTATATATAATAATTGCATATACATAAGCTTTTTTCAGTATGCAATTCATTAACTTATTTAATAAATAATAATTCATACACAAAATAAAAAAAATAAACTTCCTAATTATTTCAAGTTTGTATCAATCGACGTGTGCAAAAAAGGAGAAAAAAAAGTTTGGATATATATCCAATTTTTGATATATATCAGATTTATAAAAATCGGATTTTTTCGAACCCTGGTCAAAATGGAACCACGTGGTTTGTAGACGCTCCCTTACGCTTGTTCGGTTATCGAAGGTTAACAACTTGTAGTTGTATTAGTTATATTGTTTGAACACCATCCAATTGATAATGTGGGTATCTACATATCAATAGTTTAAGCATTGAAACATAATTTTTGTTTAACATTAAATTAAAGCAGCAATTTAACCGTCGCACAGTGGTCGGAAAAGACAATCTGAGCGAGCGAAATTATTTTAGTGTTTATTTGTATTCCAAACCCATTAAATAATAATAATAAACCAATTAAAAGATATAATAAATAAAATAAATGTAGTATTGAAAACTTGATTATACCACCTAACCACACTTTATATTTAATTCTAAACTTGTCTTTATGACGTCCATAATTGATCTTGTTGTATTAATCGCCCTTAAAACAGCTTTTTTTTACTTCCTTTAGAAAAGTCTCGCTCCTTTAACCATACTCCAAACAGTTTTTTTCTTGGTAATCCGAGAGCTGGAAAATAAATAAATTCTGAATACAGGCGTACCGAAGTGCACTCCGATTGATTTTAAATCTGTAGCCAAGGTATTAGAGAACGATAGTTTACAAGAATTATAATCAATACAGGTCAATCCCAGTTTTGGCAGTCTAAGGCACGCAGAAAAAATTTACGATATTTTGTTAAAAACAAATCGTGGCTTTGTAATTAATTGAATAAAAAAGTGGATTATATTATAAAAAAATTACCTAAGTTTATCGATTACATAGTTTGAAGAACAAAATTCAAAAATATAAACACACCACTTTGGTACAAACACTCGTATCCGACTGACAATAACTCAATATTATTTTTTTGCAACAACATGTCACTACCTGCTCGACTAGACACGAGGGGTTTATTCTAGGTAATTAACTATTAGTGGGACTTTATTACCCAAGGAACTAAGTTTATTTCGCTGCATATATTTTATTTTTATTACGACTTTCGTTTTTTAAATTTTGCGCGCACAGAATTTAATTTACAACCTTTGTGCGTCGGGGTGAAAAGTGTTTAAACCCTTCGCGTGCTGTGGGAGTCCGCTTTCGGAGCCAAATTTTCGCTGGAATAAATTAGCAATAAATTCTAATTATCTTTCGATTTTAAGAGATCAGATCTGGCGTATAAACACTTACCTACTACTGTGAGTTAAGTGAAAATAAAAAAAAATATCCCTTAAATTGCCAAAATATACAGGTATACTATATAATTGATTGAATCGTTAATTATTTAATAATTCATTCATCTTTATAAAAATATTACCTCTCCGTACCCGGTGTCGCCCGGGTTTAGGATTTGGCTAAAAGTAAGTTTGTGGGGGAAACAAAGGTTCCATTGTTCTGCAATGTCAAAAAATTTGAGTTAAATCGGTCAAATGGTCGTAGATTTGCCTAGAAAATTACCCGCGCGGCTTCACACGCGTAGATTTTTATTAACTATGTCATATTTTAATAATTTGTGTATTAACCGTAACATATATGTCGTCGTGGAATTTTATAGAACATAAGTATTCAAATATCTCTTACCATTAAGGCAGCGTTCGTAAAATACGCATAGCTCGACCGATTTTTCGTCGACTTTAGTTTCGTATGTTTCTATTTACACTATGTTGATTTATGTTGATATATTTTTGGAATATTTATGTTTATTTTGCTGTGTTAATTTATGTTTTAATTACTAGATGTAAAATGTGTTCTTTTTACAACAAAATAAAAAAAATATACAAACAAACAAAATAGGTCACCAGGAAAAGTCCTTATATTTTAACGGAATAATATATAGCCCGTAATAGGGCAGGTAACAAAATAAAAACTAAGGCTATTGAGAATGTTCTTAGGTTTTCACAGCCACTCAGAATCTTCTGGTCAGTGTCTTCTGGGGTATTATGCCGTGTTATTACGACCTTTCTGGCCGACGTTTCGGATCCTATTGCAGGGTCCATCATCAGGTCTGACGTGTTATTGTGAGTGTTGGTGTTATGGTTAAGTACTGGCTTGCAATACCGTGTCGAAAGCAGGGTGAGAACGTTGTCAGTGTTATGTTAAGTATTGGTTAGCAATACCGTACCGAAAGCTTGGTGTTTCTGTGTTTATGTGTAATGTGGCAATACCGTATCGAAGTCATGTGTTGTCTTGTGATGTGTGTATGTTTCATCTATCAGTCAGTCAGGGCTCAGCTACGTTATTCTGTAATTTATTTTATTTGGCACCATTATAAGAATATACATGTGTTACAGCCGAAGTAAAAATGGCGTGTCAAGATGGAAGGCATGATGGTTAGTTGATAGTAGATACATAGATTTTCGTTGATGTTGTTACTTTATTACTATCGCACCTACTATTTTTCAAATTACCTTTCTATCGCACGCACCGCGTTCGTCCCTCCCAGCCGAGTGTGTCTACCTGTCGATCGCGTGCATTTCCACGTCTCGGGTCCGTGACGATAAGGCATTATGTTTACCTTGGGCAGCTTCTGATTGGTAATTGGGCTGAGCGAATCCGTCACGCGAGCCCCCCACCACGCCGGCACCTGCCGATAATTTAGGCAAGCTCTTCAATTGCCGACTTTTTGTAAAAAGAACGTCTCGATTTGATTTCGGAGCGTAATCTCAGTCTCGCGCGGTTTTTTTTTTCTCCCACGTGCACCCGAATTAAGAACCTCACTGATGTAAAGAATTTTCGTTTTTCTCATATATTTTTATTTGTTATTTACTTACGATCACGCCGATTCTCCGCGGGGGTAGGCAGAGAGGGAAGAGCGCCGTATACTTCTGTCCTGACACACAAATCTCGCTCATCCACATTGATACATCTTGTTGAGGCTCCTAACAGGGCCATACTCCAGTATCTCGTTGATGTGTTCATGCCATCTTGCGTTATATATTTTTCTTACCATTGTTTCCTCGTTCATTCGCTCATCATGCCCAAACCATTGGACCGACCCGTCTTTAATTAAATTCAAGATATGTTATAGATGTCTCACAGAGACGAAGTTATCATTTTATTTTTTATGGGAAAGTATGTATGAAAGTCCTTTTGTTGGGTGTTCTTAGGTCTTATCATGGACACCAAAAATAAAAAAATACCTGCTGTCTCTATGAGACATTTATAATATATCTTGATTAATGATGTCCAACTGGGGATAAAATTCAGTATTGTATTCTTGAAAAATTTTAACATTCTCTAAATATTCTGGATATATGAAAACTATGGTCTAAAAAGAAGTTAAAAAACTGGCGCAATGTTAATTATTCGGAAGAATGTCGCATATTTTTTTTAATTATTTGATTTAATATGAGGTACAAATACAATTCTTATATATTTACATACCAAATTTATATTTTTTTAATACTTTGCATTCATGTAGACCTCATCAGTGAAAAGAAGCTCTTGAATCTGATGAGGAAGCCTCAGTTCTTTATTATATATAGGTAAATATGCGAGTCATTTAATAATACGGCAATAAAAAGTAATTTGATAGTGAAATATTGAAGTATTTTGAAAAAAGATACAGGTTTAAATGATTTATGAATTGAATGAATGAATAAACACACATGAAGAATATTGCTTTAAAAGATTCAATAAAAAATATAGACATCTCATACCAACGGCGACATCTGTACTAGTTTATGGGAATGACAAATTTTCAAACTGCAGAGGGCGGTAATAAAAATACAACTCACTTAAGGAATAAGGTGTGCAAAGTTAAGATATATACAGCTTCCAAAAATTTGAATGATGGAATTGGTGAACGTTACATTTAAGCCAGCCGTACGATAGGTCGCAATCTCTATGAATATCCAAAAAAAAGTATTTCCATGCCTATTTTCCCATTTAAAATAAAAAAATAGCTTCGTCTCTATGATCTACAATATATCTCGATTAAAGATGTCCCCTGGGGATAAAATCCAGTATTGTGTTTTTGTAAATTTTGAATATTTTTTCGTTGATTTAATTTTTCTGTATTTATTTCTAATTGATTAATAATTTTGGTTTTAAACTTTTTTCTAAAAAATTGCAACTTCACAATAAGAATGTGTTCTTGAATATAATATATGTTGTGTGTTGTATCAAATGTGTCCAAAAATAAAAAATGAATTAACGGTTAATACCGGCATTCCTTATCGGCAGTTACACAAAGTAATTTGTGCCTACCGTATCAAAAAAGTGGATTGCTCTAAAAATGTTAATCAATTAATAAATGTGACTTACGGATAAGGTAGATATATTCACGGAAATGTCGGAGGCCGCTATAGCTTAATTGGATAACGATCGTGCCCGGGATAGGAAGGAAATCCGTGGTTCGAATCCCGGTAGCAACCAAATATTTTTTCGTTGATTTCATTTTTCCGCATGACTTTTTAATTGATTAATAAGTTTGGTTTTATAAACAATAAAACTCAATATTCTTTTAACTATGCTTCACTGTTAGTAAAATTTAAAAGTTAAAAAAACTAAATTTTTTAATGTATTTTTTTAATCAAATGTATGTACCTTACGCTAATAATATTTTGTTGCGCTGAATAGCGCGACTCTGAGATCGATTGAGCCGATTGAATGTGATACTGATTTGAATTAATCGCTAATTTATTCACCGCATATTTTATCTGTTGCAAATAATTCATGCCGGCACTGAAGGAATCGTTATTTGCCCCGGTGAAAAACTGCACATCGGACACAATGCGTCATAGGATCAAAATAGAATAATAACTATAGCTAATTATCCATTGCACTCATGCAAAATCTAAGCGTGTGGGTTAGGTTGATAGTGGAAAGGAAATAATATGAATCAAATGGTACTTATTTAACAGAACCTCGTAGCACCAATGTTTTTAGATATTTTTCTTCATCATCCATGTCAGTATTGGAGCATAGTGACCTCAATGTCAGTATTGGAGCATAGTGGCTTTAATGTCAGTATTGGAGCATAGTGGCTTCAATGCCAGTATTGGAGCATAGAGGCCTCAGTGATGACGGCTCGTCATGTAAATAGGTCGCTCTCATGACTGACACCACCAAAGGTAACCTTCTAGGTCTTTTCTTCTCTCGAATTGGACGTAGGAATGCAGAAAACATCCAACCCAAAAAACATAAAGCTGAGAAAATGGCTTCTAAAAATTTGAAACTACAAAAACAGATGCTTGTGAGTTATGAGACGTAAAAATATTTCGATTTATTATAATGGCAAAAAATGGCAACAAATTTTGCAGAATTTTTTCGCATTGCATAAGAAAGCGTTAACTTTGTGATTGGACATTATAACAGAGTGTTAGTTAAATTAGTGTAAATAAACCACTACCAGATTTTAGGTTTATCGGTTTCGAGACGTGCCCGTCTCTTCGTCAGGACCAAAACTACACTACTATTGTCTTTGACAAGATTAACACGCATGTGATCAATACTGGTGAAAGTGTATGGTTGTGGGGTATAGCGTTGTAAACATAGTACAGATGCCGGCAAACTTCTTGAAATTCTTTGGCGTAGTGGGGGAATGCGCAGAAGACAAAATTTGGGTCTCGTTGGTGGAATGGTACATGCGCAAACTTCCCCCCACTACGCCGTAAAATTTCAAGATGTTTGCCGGCTACTGTAATGTAGTGTTGGTCCTGACCAAGAGACGGGTACGTCTCGAAACCGGTAGACCTGAAACCTGGTAGTGGTTTATACTAATTTAACTAACACTCTGTTATTATAGAACATTTTCATATCATTATACTTCATTAAAACGCAAATTTGAATGGGGTCCCGTTTGTACCCCGATCCTATCTTCAATCATCCGGTACCCGAAGGTTAATCGAAATTTTAAACTTGTTCAAAGGTTCATGGTGTTGGCAATCTCACTATGTGCAACACATAATCACCGGAGCGTTTTCAGTGTGTAATTACACACGCGGAATTTACAATATATGACATGTCCTGGCGCAATGCATTCCCGAAGTTGTGCAACAGTTAAATAATCGTATTAATACAATTTGTCGTACGTCGAATTGAATTAGCTCTCAATCTCTAGAAAGATATCGAATTGAGGGCGGCCGCAGGGATTTGAGTGAACAGCCAATGGTGTTAAAAGCGTAGTCACCGCTAATGGGCACTTGTGACGCAAGGACATCGATACATTCTGGCTCTTGGATTTGTGTTCTGCAGCTCGCAACCAGGGAACAAAGATTTAAGCCAGTCAAGAATGAACATATCTTACTTTTTGTTTACTTGTGGGTAGGGAATCCAATCCGGAGTCAAAATTTTGATCCCGGGATCAAAATTTTACGATCTCGGGATTGGCATTTTTTTCGAAAGTTCATATTATTTTTTAATGGTTCACAAACAATGAAAAATACATAATGTGATATAGGTAAAACAATTATATAAAAAAATATTATTTTGTTTTAATCTACTTATATTTGATTAATTATTACACCTACATATTTCGGAAAGTCCTTCCCATCGTCAGGGTTTTTTATATATGTCAAAATATCAAAATGAATGATGTCTTGTGTTTTCCTAAATTATTTAAAAAATATATTTTTAAATATTATTGCTGAAGTTCTTGATTATCTAATGTTCTTGATGTCTGAATAATCATGATTTTTCTGAATTTGCAAATCATTTCTTAGAAAATGATCATGGTTTTGACAAAGATTTAGGACTTTCTATTTTACACATAAATGATTTTGGTCTGCAATTGAATAATTTAGAATCGTTAGAAATTAGTAGAGCATGTAAAAGTAAACATAATTATTATTAATAAAATTTTTCCAATAATTTTGTGTAGTCAAGAACTTCAGCAATAATACATAAAAATATTTTTTTAAATAATTTAGAAAACCCAAACAAAATTCATCATTCATTATTATAACACAATATGTTTAAATGATTTTGATCACTTAAATGTGAACACAGAAACATAGAGATAAAAAGTAAAAGCTAAAACATACACAAGAAAGAACAGAAAAAAGTGATTTTATAGAGTGAGCTTGAACGGAGTGAGAAACAAAGAGACTAGACAGCTAATTTCGCAAGTTTGGTAAGAGTTCTCTTGTATTCGTGGAAACTGTCATGGACCATGTCAATGAGGACGTTATGGTTATTTTCCATTTTGTTGTATAACCTCAACGTTCTAGATATAGGGTCAAAGTGTGCCATATTGTTATTGAAAGTTGCTAGAGAAAATGTATTATATGTCCTAAGTCGGCGACAAGGAACATTCAAAGTTATGTTTTCGACACAAAATTCTGAATCAATATTGAATTGAATAGGTACATTAGGTCAGCAATTAGTTTTCTAACTTACAATTTGTCTACATGAAAATATTCTAAGCGCTCTTGATAAGATATTAAAATGCTGCCCAGATTACACTTAAATGTAAGCATGCGAAGAAATTTAATTTTTATATATACAAATAACATTGATAGAATCGGGTATATATCTAGTATGATTTATACTAGTTAAGACATTTATTGTTAATGTTGTGTACGTTTAATCTTGGAAATACGTATGTTTAATGCAGTAAAGAACATTTTAATATAAATTATAATGTGTAAGTAAAAAAAAAGCGGATGATACAATTTAGTCTTCTGCCCTCATATCCATGTCCTTATCCACATTACATATCTTCATAGCACACTCGTTAATAGTAGAGGCGTCGAACGCAACCATTATCCACAGTCGGATCTGATGATCTGCAACCAATGTCTCACTTCAGAAATGCTATAGATCGTGTAGATAGAATAGTATTGGCTGTGGTGTCATTATACTACACGAAACCACAAGTATCTTTATGAATGTCAGCTATGGTGTCCCACAGGGATCAATCCTAGTACCATTACTCTATATAATATATATAAATGACCTTGAGCAGCTAAATATCAGAGGCAAAATAATACTCTACGCAGACGACCTCGGAATATTTTACGAAAACAATAATGACATAGAAACCACAAAACAAATCAACAAAGACATAGACATATTAACTGAATGGACAAAAAGAAATTTTCTACCCTTAAATGCTCAAAAATGTAACTATATTAACTTTGAGGCCAAACGGAAAATGCATAAAATGGACATAAAAATACACAACGAAACACTCACTGAACTATAAAATACTAAATACTTAGGACTCAACATAGACAGACATCTCAAATGAACCTTTCAAATAGACAAAGTAATTGACTCACTGACTAAACTGAGCAAGCCTATTCCACAAAATACACGAAATCACACCGAAGACCGTAAAAATTCTGATGTACCAGGCATACGTCAAGAGTAGAATAGGATATTTGATACCCTTCTGGGGAACCGGAAACATAACTAACCTAAACAGACTCCAACGACAGCAAAACAAAATACTAAAAATGGTCTATGATCTGAAATACCGGACACCAACTGAAACTGTATACCGTATAACACAACAATTAAACATAGTAAGCATTACAAAAATCGAAACACTTAACACAGACTAGCAATTGGCGAAATACAAGACGAAGACATAAAATTACACAAAATACACGAAAACACCAACACAACACTAGAACGGCTCAAAACTATCACATAACACACGCCAAAACAAAAACAGGACAATCCCGACTAATTTGCAACGATTAAAACTATACAACGACCTGCCACAACAGACCAAACAACTGACCACTGACAAGTTCAAAACAGATGTGACAAAAATGCTAAAACTCGGCCAACTATAAAAAAATGACTTTGTTTCTAAATTATATTATTATTATATTATATTGAATCATGTAAAAATGTTATCCATAAACCTTTTAGGTTTCTATTATATTTTAAATTAAAGAAAATATATATCATAGATAACTCTCTCCTGGAAGAGTATGGCGTCGTATCCTCTCTTCCTACCCCTGCGTGATGGTTATTTGGTTAGGTAGCTAGATAACGAGGGAAAAGAAAAAAATTAAAAATAACAAAAATATAATTTCAAAGCTCGTTTAAAACCAAATAAACAAATGTCTGGAACTACGTTATATTGCCATAGATACAATATTTAAATTTTTAGTGGCAATAAACAAATTTGCAACCCCCAAAGTTATGAATAAATTAAACCATGTTTCTACCACATGTCAACATCATCATCCCCTCGCATGTATTTTGCCGTCAAAAAGCGCCGCCCCGTATCGAATTCCACAGGCAACTATCGAATTACTAACAAGCTCTGAAATTCATTAAACAACATAAATATTAAAATATCCCTGGTAGTTTTTAACCGCGGGTAGAAATGTTAAGGCTGTGCTCGTAAATTCTCTGTCTTAATATAACTTTTTTATATTAAATTTTTTTTCGAATTTTCTTTTTCCTAAACTCTATATTCAATCACTTATTAAAAAAAAATTTGGGCATGCTAGTCTTCTGGTAGTGGATAGTCGGTTCTACAACACTTCCTGCAGCTGAAGTGTTGTACCATTAAAGTCGTCTAGGATGCAGAGCTATTGAAAATACAGAGGCGCCATATTATGTGTCGCCTTGTACATTAACCAACTCCAACTCAAACTCGACTCTTCGAGGAAAACGAAGCCAATGTATTTCACGCAAAAAGGACGTTATGTGCGAGAATTTTGATGCTCCATATATTATTCTTGCTGCCTCATTTAAAATGGACTGCGGTCTATCCAGCTGGAATTTTGGAAGTCCAGCATAAATGCTATTACAGTAGTCCACACGTGACACCACAAAAGCATTTATGACTAAACGGGCGGCTTCAGGGGGAAGGTATCTCCGAATACTTTTAATGTGTCTCAGTTGATAAAAGCATGCACTAACAGTTTTGTTGTACTCATGGAGAGATCTGTATCATTGTGAATCAATTTTGTGTATTTTTTTTTAGTAAAACGACTTTTTGGTGAAACATCTGGTCACCAAATGACTGTTGGTATAACACTGACTGATAGGGATTAAGCAATTGTTTAATGGTGATAATAAAAGCATTTTTGACTAAGACTTAAAATATAAAGGCCTTGGGACCCCTCCACAGGGTGGTTTGTTTTTTCTTATTATTAGTGACCATGGAGTAGGTGTAATTCCAGGGTTCGAAAAAATCCGATTTTTTTATATATATCAAAAATTGGATATATATCCAAACTTTTTTTCTCCTTTTTTGCACACGTCGATTGATACCAACTCGAAACAATTGGGAAATTTGTTTTTTATTTTGTACGTGAATTATTATTTATTAAATAAATGAACTGCATGCTGTAAAAGCTCATATATGCAATTATTATATCTGAGTTATAAAAGTTGCTCTTTCTTATGAAGTGTTATGGGTATTCTTTGCGTGAAATATCGATATTTTTAGCCATTATTGTGTAAAAAAAAACATATCACTTTTTAAAATACGCCATCTATTAACGACCGCAGATATTGAAAAAAAAAACCTGTAGCATTTTTAGAATACATATATCAAATATATATATATCAAAAAAAAATCAAGCCATAATTATCGCCATATATATCGTGATATACATCCGTGGATATATATTTATATATTCTCGAACCCTGCGTAATTCAGTGTATTTCTGAAAGTAATATAAATGAGACACCAACTTGATATTTCAACTACGAATATCAAAACTCTAAAATATTAAAAGTCATAAAAAGTCAAATGTACACAAAGTACAATAAACGAAAATCAGAATTAAATCTTTCTTGCATTTACTGTCGTTTTGACAATATTCTCTTCCAGGTCAGGACGACTTTTAATGAGTTCCGATCCTTAATTTGGTTAGCGTGTTTCTGTGTGTCGTTAAGGTTTTTTTGTGGCGACTAACCGCCCTTATTTGTTGACACTTCGAAGCGTTCCCTTAAATTATCGCCCTCCCCGTGAAACGTTTTAATCTTTGCCAAGAAACTTCCTAATTTATGTTATTGCTTCCCTACTTGGAGGCTCTTTTAATGGGGCTTTCGGACAGTGTGTCCTGCGGAAGACAGCGTCTCGTAAATTACTCGGCGCACTACCCGGATGCAGCTTCAGCAATAATAACAATAATGGATCATTTATATTGCAACATTTTCGTAAAATCACCTTAAGTATGCAAAAAACTAACCCGTAAAAAACAAGTTTTTATTATACTACCTTTCTCATTCGCGCCTACTCCACGCGTCGGGCTCGAAAATTAAACAATAAATGAGTCGTATATTTCCAGACACCGCTAACTCCAAACCAAAGAAATTCACAACAGGTCAAGTAATTTATACCTTATTGTGTGAGATGTTATTACCTACAATGTTAGTTTTTCTAGAAAGTTTGTTTACATTTATAACAATCTTTCTAGAAAAACTAACAGTGTGGGTAATAACATCTCACACAATAAGGTATAAATTACTTGACCTGCTGTAAATTTTTTTGATATGGAGTTAGCGGTGTTTGGAAATATACGACTCGAATATACCGTCGAAATTTCGAAAAATCCAAAATTATACTATAATTATTACATTTTTTTAAACGAGTCTTCCTGAAAAGTTTCAGCTCGATTGGATCACGGTAAAGGGGTTAAACATCGATCTAAAGTTTTTTAGGCAGAAAAGCCGACAAGTAGACGCTACGAGTTAAAAGAAAGGGAGTAAAAAAGGGTGTACCGGAGCTAGCAGCAAAAACTTGTTCGGTAGATTCCTGCCTGTTAATGTCTTTTCATTGCATATTGATTCCTTGCTTAATTAAAATGATTTTACTGCATCCTTTATTGCCGATTTTTTTCTTATTTGGCGTTAAAACTTAATAACCTTTTCATTCCTTAATATTCTGGAAAATAATTATTATTGTGCAGAAATGCAGCAGTGGCGTGCTACTAACAATTATAGAAATAAGATGGGATATTTAAAAAAAAAGTGTTTTTGACGTTAAAAGTATACTTGTGGGAGTTATTTTCAATTTTTTTTAATACATGTGGGGTATAAAAGCAAAGGCAGCAATATCCAAAAACTTTAGAAAGCAGTCATCGATGATCACTCATTGATAATGTGCTGAATTCGAGATTTTATAGGAAACATAGCCTATAAATTTATAGGAAACATGATTTTGGAAGGGGTAGATATATAAAATCTAGAATTAAGTACATTTTATATTAGTAAACCTCGGTAAATGCATCAAAAATATTTTTTTGTGATTTTTGGGTATATACACCATTTTTTTTTGGTTTTATACACCACATATATTTTTTATTTGTTTGTTATTTTTACATAAATTAATATGATTAAACATTTAAAATAAGGAAACAATTTATTTTACTATCTCTGAGCGAGTCAGAGACTCGTGTATAGAGAAGGAAAATTGCAAGTGTTAAGTTATAAATATGCATAAATCTAACTAAGTACACAATCGAATTGAATGTATAGGGTTGTTCGGAAAGTAATTTCGTTTTTGTTGGTTAAAATGAAAGACAATTTTCTTATAGTGTATAAATATTTTATTTGATTATATATTCACCATTTTGGTCCAGTGCCTTTTTCCATCTTTCTGGCAGCAACATGATTCCACGCTCAAGTTTCTGATCTTTGCTGGCAAAAAACTGATCTAAGGCATTTTTAACATCCTCACCTAAGGTAAAGGTTTTGCCGTCTAAAAAAAAATTGTAGAAATCGGAGTAATAATCAGAAGGTGCCAGATCTGGAGAATATGGTGGTAGAACATCCCATCCAAGCTGTAAAAGCTTTTGACGAGTAACTAAACTTGTATGAGTAACTAAATTGATGCTTTTATCAATTTGACGTGAGTATGTTTTATTTTATTTATTTATTTAAAAAAATCCTTGTTTACAAATAAAGATACTTAATACTAATTTAACAATAAAACATAAGATAAATTACACATTTTTTTTGTTTTGTTTAATTTGTGGATTATGCCACTCTACTAGGCTACGCCTGTCCCAGAGTGGCGTTATAGAACACAATTATATATTTTTTGCGAGTTCTGACAGTAGGATTTGATTTTTCATAATGGAGTTATTTAAGTATCTACGCGATCAAGTGGAATGTTAGTGGAAAAGTGATGTATATGCAAAGTCCAAGCGTAAGTGTGTAGATAATTGTGTAATGTAAAAGGTGTTAAAGTTTTGTTAGAGATTATTTTTTATTTCCTTAATTAATTAATTAATTTATATAGGTATATATTTTTATTTGAAGACATTATTATGCAATTACAGTAAGTAAATTTTCAGTTGCTGTTCTACCTTTGGAGGTAAGCCAGTTGTTTGCTAAAGCTTTTATTTTATTAATTGAGTATATTCTGATTTCCGGGAAGTCTGTTTTAAATATGTTAAATATTTTAGGCCCTATGTATGAGTAATTTTTCTGTCCATGTGTTGTCTTAGTTTTTGGTATTTCGTCAAGGTTTCGTAATGCTTGTCTAGTATTATGTGAATGCGAGTTACTGGTTGCTGTTAGGTGGTTTGTGTTTTTGATGTAGAAGATGAGGGTAGACTTAACGAACAGCTGTCTAACGTCCAGTACATTAAATTCTCTGAATAGTCTGTCTGATTGGTATGTAAATGGTTTCTTATTGATGACTCGGAGCAAGGTTTTTTGTGCCGTTATAGCTGGTTTTAATGTGGTTTTGTAAGTACCTCCCCAACTTGGAATCGCATAGTTCAAAAATGACTGGGCAAGAGCATAATCTATTTATTAGTATTTTATTATTGCATTGTCTCTATTCGGGCCTATGAATACAACAATATGTGAATTTTGTATTATTTACCCTCGGATAAATTCAGATTTTAGCTGCGCATCCAATGATTTTGAATGTGCGCCTCTGGAAGCTGCGCGGCGTGTGTGAGTTAACACTCATCTGCTAAATTACTTTAACAATCGTAAACTTTTTATAGTCAAGAGTTATGGAGAGCACTGATTAAAGAATGGTGGAGTGCTGAGAGGAAACTTATCGCTTGGTAATGAAAATGCATACAGTAGTGTGGAATTATACAGCACTTGAAGACAATAACTCGAACCGCACGTAATATATACTCAAGCATAATAAGTTCTTCTTCTTCGTCGCTTCCGTACAGTTGAGGACCAGACGCAGAGCGAACCGCAGGCCCGTCGTACTCTTCACGTGGACCAACCACAGACCGAGGGCTGTCAGTTCCGCTTTATGTACGCAACACGCTGGTTTTTCGAATCCTCGAGAATACTATTTTCCTTTCTAGTATTTAGGAGAAGGTTCCTAAATAGGGTAATACAAATAGGTTAGCTGAAGTAAACCTCGTCCACAAAACTAATTTCGGTGATCTTGCTTTCGCGGTGGCTGGACCAAAGTTATGGAACAAACTACACAATGAGCTGAGACAAACAGACAGCTTACCACAGTTCAAAAAACAACTAAAGACCTATTTATTTAGACAATCATAAAAAAATCTATAGAATCACACCACTACAACATTAGCTAATGTTTTCCACTCCTAGTGTGCACTCCAATTCTTCCAGGCACTCCCGACTATTATAGTACGTTAATTCCATTTCTTGCATGCCACCTGGTGAATAAGTAATAGTAAATAAGTTTTTTAGTAAGAAGAGGGAATGTTGAGAAAGATATCGTGAGGAGAGTGACTGCGGGGAATAGGGTGAACGATGCTTTGAATGCAATAATTTCTAATAGAAATGTGTCTACAGAGGCAAAACTAGCGGTGCATAATGGAGTTCTGGTACCGGCACTGATGTATGGAAGTGAAGCCTGGAGCTGGCAGAAGATGAACGTAAGTAGATTGAATGCAGTGGAGATGAGATCCCTTAGACGTATGTGTGGAAAATCCATGTATGATAGAGTAAAGAATGAAGATATTAGGAATGAATGTAAAGCCGATCGTAGCATAATTCATAGAATTAATAAAACAGGGTCGCTCAGGTGGTTTGGGCATGATGTGCGAATGAATGAGGAAAGAATGCTTAAAAAGATATATAATGCAAGTGTTGGCGGCGGCAGAAAGAGAGGGCGACCGCGTAAGACGTGGCATGACCAGATTAACCAGATACTGGAAGATGGTTCCGTTAGAAGCCTCAACAACCGACGAGCTTGCATGCGAAGATGTATGAATGTGGATGAGGCGAGAGTTGTATGTCAGGATATGGGACACACATGAGTATGGCGCAGATTAGTATGGCGCTCTATCGTCCTGTCTACCCCCACGGGAAACGGCGTGATGGTAAGTTAGTTAGTTAGTTAGCAGTAAGTTGTTTTGTAAGATAATTTTCTGTGTAAAGCGCCCGTGAGGTGAGTACTCGCGATAACGGCGCTATATAAATTATCAAACTTTTATTATTCCCGTCGCTTCAAGGCTATTCCAGGTGTCCCCCGAATATTGTAGATAATCTAAGAATGATGTAGGGTATTCTAGGGAATTCCATAGTGTTCTATAAGACAAGGAATTCGGACAGTGCGTAATTGCTTCTGCTTTTGTTTTTTTTTTTTTAAAACATTTTGTTACAACATTTTTGACGTGATATGAGTATAGCGGCTAATTAGGCCAGTACTGACCTACGCTACTGAAACTCGGGCCGTAACAAAAGTGAAGAGGGCCGAATTAGCAAGCGAGAGCATAAGAGCCTCCGACGTAGGTACCTAGGAGAACTAGATATAACCGTGAGCTGTACCAACTCTGATGATATAGATGTGATCAAAATTTCGAGGCTCAGGCGGCTGGGGAAGCGCTCTCACCCGCCTAAAAGAGTGCTGAACTACACACCAGAGGAGATACGGAGGAGAGGAAGACCCCAGTTGAGGTGATTGGACTGTACCGAAAGGGACATCAATATGCTGGACATGTGGCCGCTAACAGGGTGATATGGCGACCACTCCTAGTGGAAGCCAAGTCCCACCCCGGGATTTATCGCCGAAAATTATTTTTTTTACTTCTCCCACATTGGCCCTACACTTTCGCCATCCAAATCGGCATTAATTCAATACTAAAGTTTGTCGACCCCGCGGCGGAGCGTCCACACAAAACCGCGTCACCGTTCACGGATGCGGGAGAATAGAGAAATCAAAATGTATGTTAGTCCTTGATAAGTATGCATACAAGATCTGTGTTATCTTCATAAAATCTTGAATAACTTGGTTGGCTTACCTTATTTATTATAGAAAATGGGTTTAAGTTGTCCTACATACTCAACGCGTTCAAATAATGTATTTTACCCAAACTTTGGTAGGACTTACTAGGTAAAACTGTTTTGTAACTCGTTCCTACAAAAAACAATTTGTTAAATTCTATAAATAACGACATTTTTATCGACAATTTGCTTCTATTTAAAATGAAACTCCGTAATCTCATTTATGATTATTGAAATAAATTTGATACTTCTTTAATTGAATCCCATTCCCTTCCTCTTCCCACCCTTCCCTTTTTATGCATTAAACTTTATTAAACTACATTAATTAAACTTTCATCACATATTCTTTATCATTTTTTTTCTTAGTTTTTTTTACCACCTTCAAGGAAACTTTACTGGTCACAATAAATGAATATTTTTTCGACATCATATAAATTTTTTATTACATTGTACTATATATTTCCCAAAATAAAATAAAATAAAGTGCATGTTAGTCCTTGATAAGTTTAACACGCGCGTGATAAATATTGGTGAAAGTTTAACAATACTATGGTTGTGGTGTATAGTGTTGTGAACGTAGTAGTGTAGGTCCTGACGAAGAAACCTGATGGTGGTTTACAGTAATTTAACTAAAATTCTGTTATGTCTAACATTAAATCAACATTTATTTAGAATATTCCATTACATAATATAAATGGAACATTGAAGGCCGTTGTCATCGCCAATAGATTTTCCAAGCAGTCCAAAATTATCTTCGCTAGCGTACTAATGTGATTTTTCCTACTTCTTCGCAGGTTGTCGGCTTCCAGCCTTCACGGAGAGCTGCAGTACCTGGCCGCCAGAGCGCTGGCCCACCACCCCCCTCTCCCCTACGCGCGCGCCCCCTACGACCTGTACAGCGCCCACCACGCCGACAGCCTTAGGGGTAAGTGTCAATGTACTTCTTCATGTGCCCTGTCGGGTCCCCCCGATCGCCTGGGAGAAAGTTTCCCTGTCCAGAGCAGTGCGGAACAGCTCTTCCACGCTTCTTATCCCGGTCCACTCTCGGGTGTTTCCAAGCCAGGAATGCCGCCTCCTTCCAGTATGTCAATACTGGAAGGATGTACAGTCCTTATTAAAAACATTAAAAAATATTTAACACCAGCTTACTGTTACTAGTTACTATATTTATATAGTTTATTCACGTATATCATAAAATATGCTGTAATTATTTTAAGCAAACTGTCTTATTGTTTAGAATTAATGCAGTTTTTGTGAAAAAATGAAAAGCAATATGACATATTTCACACTAAAATTAATTTTATATTGCTTTTTGCATTTTGTCAAATGGTTCACATTTTACCTCATATGCTTATTAGGGTAGTATAATGAGGGCAGACCCACCGCTTACCCAAGACTGTTTTATAAGCAAAATCTCCTATATCGGTCCTACTCATTCGCCACCAGGTTGGTATTTTTCAATGCTAAAGGCAACCGTGCAACCCAGCACTGCAAAGCAGAATTGAGCCGCACGGATGCCATCCAAAATTTTGCCCTCATTGTCCCGTCAGTTCACTTCTTTATTATTTAAAAAATATACATAAACCACCAAAATATTTCAATACAGAAAGTAATATTTCAATACATTAACACAATCTATAAGCATATACAAAACACTAAGTGTATAATAACAGTATAAAGGCACAAAGGAAAACACAGAATGTAAGGAGCAAATATATATATTTAGGGTAGTATAATTATATGGCGGACTAGGTCTCGCACATTCAACCTAGATAGACCTCATTCCATTTAAAAAAGACAATCGTATTAGTATGTGTAAGCCGTACGCACGAGGCACATTGTTTCCTTGTGTTGGTGTCTATACCCGTAAACACCAACACAAAGAAATAATGTGCTTCGTACGCACGGCTTGCACATACTATTTCGAATGTCTTTCTTAAATGGAAAGATGTCTTGGAATTGCGTAACAGAATGCTAAATTTACCATGCAATTTATATGGAAGCGATCATCTGTCTGATGCTTTTGATACGCGAAAAGATCTTCCAGTTTGTTTAAAAGTTGCATTTTGGGACATGAAATAATGCATATGATCTCGATTATGAAAATAATTGTTTGGTAAAAACAAGCCATAATTCTCTAGTAAGTTCGGTGGGTCAATCGATCATGTTATGATTTTGACCAAAAAAATTATCACTAAAATGTATTGTATAATGATGTTATCTTCAAAACGTTTCTAAAAATTTTATACTTTGTACTCTTATGTCATACTAGAACCATTTATCAGCGTCATTAACGACCCGTTGACGGTCTCTTGAACAATACACTTGCGTTTAAACTTTAAACATTATTGTTTAACGATTAACGAGATGCATTGGCACGAATTTCGTATCGAGTTTCACAAATACAGGGTGTAACAGAGCTAGTCCACAATACTTACAATTCCTAAGTAAATTATTAGTAAAAAAATATTCAAGCATCAATGTATTGTTGTTTTTGTTATGTAGCTTGTTGGTCTTGTGGTTAGGACTCTCGCCTCATGATCCAAAGGCCGCAGGTTCGAACCTCACTCCAGCAAGTTAGTCATAGCACAGGCGTTTAGCTTTGTTTGAAAATGGTAAGAATATTGATGTGACATTATTGGTTGAATGCGTATTCCGTGTTCTCATCTCTATTTTTATAAAAAAGTATTATATCAATAATTAGGATAAATCATATCGATGAAATTTAGATCCGTATCAGGAATCTTGTGAGACCCGAAAATGCCTCCAAAACTTAAAGGAAAGGTATATCAGACTATTGTTAGACCCGCCATGGCTCCGAATGCTAGACTATGTACAACTCCTACTTTAGGCAACTCGAAACAGCAGAAATGCGAATACTTAGAGTGGGCAGGAGTAACATTCAAACGGCTTTCCGGCAGACAACAAATCGCAGACGCTACCAGTTAAAAGAGAGTAAAAAAGTGCAAACTTTGCAGTCGCTTATCTGTATAATTGAGCCCTTGCCCGGAATAACGTTGTATGCAACACAAATTTCAATTTTGAGCTATTGATGCAGTTATGTTGGGTATGTTATTATGCATCGTTTAAGGTAGATAATATGTCAAGAAAAAAATATTTAGGCTTCTGGCTGCATTTTAAAGTTATTGGTTTGTGGAAGAACGTTGTACATTGTTTCTCAAAATGGCGTCGCCGCGCGTCAATATCGGGGAGCGTGGTTTAATTCACACGAATAAAGGGAGAAAACGAATATCTAATGTTTTAAACTGGAAAGATATCAAAGCCAATAAGTTGAAGGATGCAGGAAAGTAGTGTTTATCCAGAAAAAATATTATCAAACCTGCAATTGACCCGCCGGAACATGTTTGTGGAATAACGTTGTATACGATTTGGCAGTTCTGATTGATATTGTAGTTTCATGTGACAATATTATTTTGTCGAACGTTAACCGATTTTACACAATTGATTTATCCATATTGCTATTTGAAATGCTTTTCGATAATAATGCTGGCATTATTTTTGATAATAATGATGGCATTATAGTGCTCTTTATATCGTAACTTTCACGTTATTTAAATTAACGTTCTTTTTCGTAGGGTCGAATTTGAGCCAAAAATGTTTAAATCCGGGATGCTTTCTCCATTTTAATATCAATATAAATAATCAATCAGAATTCGGGTTACTAAATTACAATAAAAAAAAGTAATCATGAGAAATTGAATGTCCGACGCCATATTCAGCAAACAGACGGAGATAGGTAATAGTATGTAGGAGAGACTTATGGTTCCGTAAAAGCTCTTTACCTACTGATGATCCCATCACAATCAGAGCTAGAACCTTCCACAAAGAACTAGAATCATGGACCTCCTATAGCCTTCTACCAACTCTTTGTGGAAGAAGGGGAAGATTAGCTACCGTACGGAAAAAAAATTATGCAGTTAGGGGGAGCCTGGAACTAACTTTAATGAATTCCAATCCACTGCCAATAAGGCTGCTAAGCTCAAGGACCTCGATGATATTTGTGAATTCATGTTAGATGAGCATGCTGCTTTTAAAAAGCATTATTAAGTAAAGCAGAATAAATAAAAAACGTTTTGCGGAATAACGTTGTGTGTGAAAATTTCTTATACAACGTTTTTACACTGATTCAGCATGCTTTTTTACAATAGATTCAAATTTAATTGCCTTTTTTCTCTATTTTATATTGAGATTAATTAAGAATTATATGTTTGTTATATTTAAAATATAAAATGTAATAAATTGTAACTGGTTTCATTTTTACAATTTTTCTCGCAATGAGAGTATTGTTGGATACAACGTTATTCCAGGCAAGGGCTCAATTATCGATTTTACAACATTGTTTCGTAATTTTCGACTCACGCAGTCTACCTGCAAAGTAAAGACAGAGAGACCGATTCTGTCGCACCCCGTACACTTGACAATATTTAGAAAAGCCGATTTTTCGCCGTCGAGTGGCGGCCGAGGCGGGTGTTATTGTTGCTGTTTGCCGGCGGACAACAGTACGTGATCCGCGGCCAAACAGGGGTCGGCCGGCCGGCGGGCACGTAGCGGGCACGTAGCGAGCCAAACTGCCGGCACGGCGTGTGTTTATACCCGGCACCGCAAACATTTACCCTCGCCGCCGCTACCGTGCGCCCGCGCGCGCAGGTTCCGCAACTTTCAACGCAACTTGTGACGCACAATTAGGTCTATATGGGGTGTGCGTGCGACATCCCGACATCACAAAAAAATGGCCAAAATCGTACACATTTTTACATTAAATCTACTAAGTTCCATCTTGCATGCAGGAGGTACAACATGGTCATTTCAGTCGAGTAAACTAAGTGTCTTACAATATCTAGACAACCTCGCAGATGTAAACTGATCGTAGACAATAAACCCGTAGAACAGGTTATGAAATTTAAGTACCTTGGGGTAGAGATATCCAGCTACAGCGATCTGTTTAACGAAGTAAAAAGCAGACAAACAGAGCAACGGTTATCTCCGGATGCTTAAGAGACACTGTATGGGCCAATAAGCATTTGGAAGCAGAGGAAAGCAAAGTCAGAATATATAAAACATGCATAAGACCTATCATGGCATACGGAATCCGAAGACTCTAAAACCCATTGCGGGTAAGACCCTCAGAGGCAGAGTACCCAATGCGGAAATCAGCAGAACCTGCGACTTACAAAACATTGTACGATGGAGCAGGCAGAGAAGGCGAGGGACCATGTCGAGAGAATGGATAACACAAGACTTCCCAGAGCCGTGATGCTCGGGATTTCAGAGGGGCGCCGACCGCCAGGGAGACCACCAAACAGATGGAGAGAGAGCTGGACGGCCTCGTCACAAGACCAGGACTGACCTGTCAATACAGATCAGGAATCTAATAAATGTAGAAGAAGAAGGTCGTTAAATCGGTCTCTCATGATTTGGGGTTAACCTTGGAATCTATTCGCTTTATACTTGTGCTTACTAACTAAACTACCATCACACTTTTTTTTCGTAGGGGTAGGCTTATTACAGGTACGTATTTTGGGGGAACTTACTAGAGAATTGTGGCACATTCGTACCAAATATCTATTTATGTATTACTGAAAACTTCGTTCGAAGTACTTCAAAGATTGGAAAAAGCGCTGGCGTATTTATTACATCTGATGGGGACTACTTTGAGGCGAATAAAATTAATATTGATGAATAAATAAAGTTGCTGTTGTATGGCAGCGAAACATGGACCATCGGCCAGAGCATGTCCGGTAAGCTAGCGGCCTTCAAGATGTCGTGCTACAAGCGCATGGCGAGGATCCATTGAAACGACGAGATATTGAGCAGGGTGGGCGAAAAGAGGCGGCTCCTGAATTGAATCGCCCAACAGAGCGCATTGGATAGGTCATAATATAAGGCACACAGGCCTGCTTTTTACCATCGCCGAGGGAAATACTGAAGGCAATAATCGAAGAGGCCGCCCGAGATCAAGTTACATAGACCAGGTTATCGGAGATGTGCGCCGTAGCACCTATCAAGAAATGAAGAGACTGGCAGGTGACAGGTAGGAGCGGAGAGATCGAGTGCTTGGTGCAGACCAGTCCTAGGATTGAGTTCCCCATGACTGAGGATCGTGATCTTCATGATCTTTCGCCCTCTTGACTATTCTCCTCCATCTTAGAGCTGTCACCTGTAACTTCCACTTGGGGATCATCCCCTTCCTCTTCTACCCTCGACATAGCCCTTTAGCAAGCTTTTCCAGGCTCCTTTCTCTCCTAGCAATATGTCCAGGATTCGGCTCAGACAAAGGTTGATAGTTTCTACTTGATGGTTAGTTCTTCAAGTATGTAGATATTGTGCGTCTCGCTGTCCACGGCATACCCAACATGTGTCTTCAATACCACTATCGCGGTAGCATTGATCCGCCGTCTTAATTTTGCTTTTTAAGTCCACGATTATTTATTTTTACTATCAGACGCCTCTGAATGAAACAGAATACATAAATGACGCGAGTGTTGATATCACCACAGATGTAAGAAGTCCGCAGAAGATTATGCTTGACCAGGTAAACCAAATACTGTAAGATCTTCCTGCTACCCACTCCCGATCCTCAGAAATTTGCAACATCGCTAGTCGGCTCTGATACCTGACACCACCGATATCTCTGAATGAAAAGTCTTCAAAATGATATAATTGTTTAACATCATATGGAGCATCTCCGGCATAATTCAAAATCTTTGTGTCGACCGACCCTAAACTAATCCCAGTGCTAACTGCATGCTAGTTAATAGAAGAGGGAGAGTGAGCTTGCGCTCTCCCCTTTTATAGCCGCGCCTCTTTGTACTCTCTTTAGGTGGTCGGCCTGAATATACCACAAAAAGTCTTCAAAATTGAATGCTTGTATTGTTTCAACATCATTCGAGGCTAGAAAGCCAAAAGGGCGTTGGTGATTATTTCGAACTTTACCAGAGAGCAAAATAATGTTTTGTCAACATTTATCTTATTATTAAATGATTTTCATATGTGTTTTGGATTAACGATTATAAAAAATCACTTGGTAATTAAAGAAACATTGACAAAATAAGATCGAAGGAACTTTCTGCCCTGCTGTATAGTACGAAATAATCACTAACGCCCTTTTGGCTTTCCACAGCCGACATGGAGTATCGCTGCTCCACCTAGCCACACGTGAGACCACATTGTTTGCACCTGTGTTTACAATATCATCTATTGCTTGCTTGTTATGTTGATCTGGTTTTTTACATGTTCGTCCTGTAATTTGTATCGTGTATTGTCACATTATTACCTGCCGTGAACGACAAATACACGCTACCGAACGTGTATTTGTCGTTGCACTGGGCTGTTTGCCGGGCGTGTTACACATTACGTGTACACTCGACGTGTTAAATAAAGATACGGGCTTAAGTTGATCTTCTTATTTACAGTGACAAAGTTCGTAGAAAAAAATATCCTTTTATAAATATTAAAAAACTGACAAACTTTTTTATAAACCACATTGGCTTATTCATATTTTGGTTGTTTTATGAAATTAATAAATATATCCAACTATAAACATTAATAGATGGTGTCCCTTCAGAAATCAGAGCTCGCGCTTTTTGCAAACGTGCCAAAATGTATAAAATAAAAAAGACCAGTGAAGACTCTAATTTTTACAAGACTACATTTATCGCTTATCAGCGAATTAAATGACCAGACCACATAGGTCAATCAAAATGAAAAAAAATAAAATCAGAGTTTTAATCATCCACCGGAATTGCAATTTTCCGGTAAATTTGCGTGAATAGTCCAAAATATTTTTCAATATAAGAAGCAGTATTCAAAGTCATGAGGTCTATGAGGCTGTTTAGAGCAAGCGTTGTTATCCGTTCGCACAGTGTGTGCGCATGCTCACACGCATTCAATACTGTTGATTAATCCTAGTTTCTTCAGAATGCTTTATACACGTCACGTTATACACAGACGGTAACTAACTAACTAACCATCACGCCGGAGTAGGCAGAGAGGATAGAACGCCATATTTATCTATCTCGGCACACTACTTCCAGACATCTTTTCATGCATGCTCTACGGTTGTTGTGTTGTGGTTTTTAACAAGGTCATCCTCCAATACTTGTCGAATCTGATCACGCCAGGTCTTTCCTTGCCCTATATATTTTCTTAACCGTCCTTTCCACGCTCATAAGTTCTACATGACTAAACCAACTCAGCACTCCTTTCTTTATTCTGTCTACCACATTGGAGCCAGCATTAAATTCACTTCTAATTTATTCATTCTTCACTCTATCGACCAAAGATTTTCCGCACAACCGCCTCAGTGATCGCGTTTCCACCGCATTCAGTCCACTTTCATTCCCTTTTTGCCAATTCCAGGCTTCGCTTCCATGCATCAGAGTTGGCACATAATCAATAATCTTAAAGTGTTTAGGATTACGCAGTGGTAATTCAAACCGTGCGACCATTATTTGTCGCTAATGTTTTAGCAAGGCTTTCTCTCAACAATGGGGAACTTGCTCCGTTGCACTGTATTTTGCTTGTATAACAATAATCATAGTAATCAATCATTACTGCGCAACAAAGGCCAGGGACTGTGGAGCAGTAGCGGCTCGCATATTTCAAATATTTTTTCTTTTTTGTTTTACGGTGACATTCTCATTTGAAGGCGCGAAAAGGGCTGTGGTGCTTGAAGGTATCCAACATTTGTTCCATTACATTTTGTTATCTCGAGTCTCTGGCGAATGAATTTTTGATGCGTAACGTCTTTCCTCTCGCTTTCCTGCAATCTGCGGCAGTGATTTCGTGAAAAAGGACGGAAATGCGTAACAGGAAATAAGACGCGCGCAATTTCATTTAACCAATGAGCGCGTCAAAAGAATAATCGTTTATAAACAAATCAATGTCCAGCAAGTGCCATCACAGCGAACACGCACCAGCCAAGCTTCTTATTTTGTATACCTATATGTTACAAGGCTGGTGACAAGCGTGTGGATGTTGTAATTTTGATATATTTTGGCTTATATCTTCGAAACTATCCAATAAAAACTTAATTTTTTTTACATTAATGTAAACAATAACTAACCTTAATGATTTACATTCTCAAATTTTATGTGATTATTCTAAAATATTTATTCAAAATTTTCATACAATATGTATTGCGGCACACTACTGCAGTCTATGAAAAAAATTAATATATAACATGTAATTGACAAAACACATTTCTAAATAAAATGCGTATGTATACGGTACCTACCTATTGCGGCAAAATTCAATAATAAATAAATGCACGTACATTTTCTTTATTTGTATTTACTAATTAATAAATATATAGATATTATGCTTTTTTAAATTTTGATGTAAATTTCTGTTGTTGCTCTATTAATATTTTTAATTGTGAGATGTCAAATGTTCCACATCATATGCGACGGTTTATTTGTTTTGATCTATATTTTAATTCCATTGATTTAAATATAATATTATCAACACCATGAAACTTCTCCACTGTCGGCCGTTGCTTTTGTTAGTTTACCCTTCAGACTGCGACCAATCTCCGGTCACAACTCAACGCGACACGTTCACTCGTGAGTTATGGCATTTTTATGGTTATTTACATATCGATGGTTTTCGTAAATTATTTGTTATGGCTGTGCCGGGCACCACGGGCATAAACACACCATACGACAAATTGGTATTTTGAATAAGAAATAAAAAAATATATACGTCGCTCTTCAAAGTAAGGCCGTAATTTAATCGTCTGGGTCAAATATTTTGATCACTTCGTAGCGTATTATTTTGTCAAACTTACCTACTATACGGGGAGTAGGTGTAACAGAGCTAGTCCACAATACTTTACTGATAGATTACCGCCTAAATTATCAGTCAAAAATATTCACGCAACAATGACATATTACAAATAGACGTGGAGGTAAGCGACTTCGATGTTGGCAATTTTTTTTTCGATATTTTTTTTACCGATCTTCTTGGGAAAATTTTTATTTGTTGCGAAAGTTGAATTTTAATTAGCATATTATAGAATTAAATAATGAAGCAAATTAAGTATTTCAGTGATTAGAGATCGTTAGCCATTCGTTTGGAAAAAGTTAGGAATGTTCAAGTAACACCAAATTCCTTAATTTTTTTTTCCTAGCCGTAATAAAGGGTCCTGATTATATAAATGATGTCAAATTTTGGCGCTAGCATCTTTAAAAGCAGTTATTTTAAGTTTAAAAATGATACATTTTTGACTCTTTAGGCCATAGGTGCCCATAGAAAACATATGTTTTTTCTGTTTTATTCATAGAAAATCGTGTCGGGATACAATCTTAAGATCCCAGTGTTGCTACTTTCGCAATACGGCCGAACATTTCGGCGCTGGGCGAAATCTCCGGCCGCCGAATTCGGCCTCCGGTCCGCGCCGCCCCGGCTGCCGCGAGCCCCGGTAACGCGACACCCCGCATTTTCCGGTCTGCTTGAGCGGACAAAAAGGAGAGCGGCCGCTTCACGCTCCATTTGAGCGCCGGCCGCAAACCGATATTTACTTAGCCGCGCTCGGCTCGTTCCGCGATCTGGTGACGTGTCTAGAGTGCCACCACGATAACTAGGCGCGCGAGGGAGGTCGCCACTGTCGCGAAACACAAGTTGCCAGGTTCTAAATTTATTACAAAATACGTAATGTCCGGTGACCAGTGTTAATATAAATTTGGTCGGGTAACACGCCGCTCTATCTGTCAAACTATGAGACGGTAATATCGGTCCATTATTCGCTTTTTCAGCTTTAAACTTTAATACTTCATTGGCAATTGTTCTTGCACCACCCCGGACTGTTTTGGTTGTTTTGGACATAATAATTCAGTGTATATTGGTAATCAAGTTGTCACAGCTCCCGAGCAAATACAAAATTGTACTGAATGACAGGGCGAGGGGTTGCCGCCGGGTGCGGGCGGGGCGGGTTTTAGTTCCAATCCTGCCGCACGCCGAGTTGTGTCGGGCAGGCAATATCACGTGACTCTTCTTCACGTGGACAGGGAAGGTCGTCGGCATGGGCGGGAACAGCAGGCAGTCGCCTTTGATAGCAAGTTCCTCATCTATAAAGCGGGGGCTTGCAGTGGGAACATCGCAGCATGATTAAAGAGTTAAGGTTGTTATTACGGTCGTTAGACATATTTAACTGTAATTTCGGATATTTTATACGCACCGTATGTATTACCGAGAAGCGAATCTCGACGTTTCGTTGGATACTTATCCAACGTCATCAGGAGGACGACCTTTACCCGCGGAGGTGGAGGTCAGACTGATTAAAGGTGCTGCTTTTCGAGGGCGTTAATTGTATGCGCTTTGTTGTGGAGTGTTCTCTTCTTCTACAATAGAGGTCGCCAGTGTGCAATATGTACTAGTTACGTCGGCGGATTTTACTGCGACTTTTCTCAAGGGTTGAATCGGTGTCGTTAGAACAGGGCGCCAAATACTTGATAGTTTGTAACTGTCATCTCTATTGAAATTGGGATGTTTGAATATTTAAATGAACTCCCTCACTAATCTGGGTATAAGGTACGGTACTCCTGATGACGTTGGATAAGTATTCAACGAAACGTCGAGATTCGCTTCTCGTATAAAATATCCGAAATTACAGTTAAATATCACAGCATAACTCGTACGCAACCAATTATTTGGAAAAAAAAATCGGAATACAACATATATTTCCTAATATTTCTATCACAATTGTTATTATAGCATTCATATTTTAATCTTCTTCTTCTTCATCAGCCTTCGTCTCTCCACTGCTGGATATAGGCCTCTTCTTTCTCTTTCCATCCTTCTCTGTTTGCTAATTGTACCAATCCCTATTCCCCCCCCAGCGGCTAAATCGTCGGCCCATCTCTTTTGAGGTCTTCCGATGACTCTTTTATTCTCCCAAGGTCTCCTTTTCAGAACTCTGGGAGGCCATCTTATAGCATCGTGCCTTGCAACATGTCCTGCCCGTTGCCATTTTAGCTTTGCTACTATTACTACTGCCATTTTAGCGTCATTTTTTAATATATCATAAAAATCTGTAGCATAAATATTTGATTTCTATTTTTTTTTCCAAAATATAGGGTTACAAAAAGGCATGCTTCAGTGTTTCCACTGCACGCGCCTGCTATAGAGCCATTATACGACCCATCCTCATCTATGGGTGACATGCGGATATAGGTTCACAATGATAGACATTCGCTCTGCATAATTTCATGATTATCGATCATAATCGGATCATGGATAATAATTTTTTTTTCTTCTTACTACTTAAACTTCTCTTTTAATTTACACAAATCTATAAAATGTACTTGAATCTTTTTAACTGCGATCTATATCTTCTTCTTCTTAATACTTACAATCATTTTCTTCTCACCACTTTAACTTCTCTTTTTATTTTATACAAATATATATAATATACTTGAATCTTTCTAACTGCAATTTATACAATTCTATTATATGTACTTGTACGTTTTAATTGTATATCTATCTGTCTTAAGTTATTTTTTTAAGTTTATATTCTGTATATTTGTAAAAGCCCATTAGGCCGTTAAATAAATAAATATTCGATAATCACGAAATAATGCATAGCACTTGGTATGTTCATGAATAGACACCGTCAATATAGATTGTTTCACATTCCAACATACAGGACCAACCTGCCGATGGTTATGCCTGTTGGAAGAGCTACAGCTATGCTGAACAATATCGCTTTGGATATTGATCTGTTTTGTATCTCTGAGAGGGTTTTCCGACGAAAGATTCTTTTACACCTTTGATAAGACATTTTATTCATGTTTATTAATTAAATGTAATATGTTAAATCTTTTATAGATGTTTCAGAGAGACGAAGCTATTTATGTGGAAAATAGGTATGGAAGTCTTTTGGGCAAAGATGACATATACACAAATTCTAAAAATTTGATACATGTGGTGGTCTATCACGGGTGGATTAGTGAACGTTACATTGTGTAAAATGATCAAGTAAGCCCTATAAACACCTAATTGACTTCCATACTTACTTTCTCATATAGATAACTTCGTCTCTATGAGACATCTACATATAATATATCTTGATGAATAATTATTCAATTCAATTCAATTCAATTTATTTAATAATATGTACATTGCAAACTAAGTGTTCAAGGCATACATATTATTTATTTATTTATTTAATACACGATACAACGTACCATTAAAGAAACAATGTATAATATAATAATAAAAAAAGGAGATAAGGTATAATTCTATCAAAAACAATTAATAAAGTGATATATAAAGAAAAATAAAACATTACTTAACATAAAGTATAACAAAATTACATCAAATGAAATAATAGTTATCAAATCAACAATCAAAAGTCAACAATCAATAAAACTACAACAAATTAAAATAATTATGTCTGAAATTCAAGAAGCAACAAAATTACAACAAAATGAAATAATTGTAAACAAATCAAATCTGAAACTCAAGAAGCAATAAAAATGACAGTAAAATAAAATGAAATGTAAAATTCAAAAATCTAAAAACAAGAGATAGACATGACATCAATAACCAATTATAAATGACCGAATTCGTCCAGAAGAGCTTTCTTGTAGGCGGCTAGTGTTTCCGAAAAAACATCCGACATGGAAGTATATATCAAAATAAAAATATTTAATAAATTAAATATAACATAAAATCTGGTCAAAGGTGTAGGAGAATCCCGCTTCGGAAAACCCCCTCAGACACATGGAATATATCAATACCCAAAGCGATTTTGTTCAGCATAGCTGTGGCTCTTCCAACAGGCATAACCATCGGCAGGTTGGTCCTGTATATTGGAATGTGAAACAATCTATGCTGACGATGTCTAATGTAATTATCAGGAACATACAAACCAATGCTCTGCATAATTTCAGGATTATCGATCATACCGCGCAACAGTCGATAAAAATGTGTAATCAATTATGTTCCCTCTGTGGATAAAATTCAGTTTTGTGGTTGATTCTTTTTACTCTCTGTTATCTTCTTAACGTGTCCTCTTCATACTTCTTAAATACGCAAACATGAAAACGTAACAAATCACAAAAATAATGATAATCATTTTTATTAATGCATCAATTTCTCCAGCATCCGTCCGCAGTTGTCAGTCCTCGACTCGGCACCGCTCACTGGAGGCGCAAACCATGCCTTATCCTCCGACGTCATCTGCCGAGGCCGTCTCCATGCACGAACACGTATCCAGCCGCCGAACAGTAGCCCATTGTTAGCCGCTGCGCTGTACGCGAGATGTTTATATTAAGATCGCAGCTTCCTCGGCGCTCTGTGAGGTGACCATGACAACAAACATCTCTTCGCCATTCAACGTTCTCCCCTTTTCAAATCAATGGTGCAATCACCGAACATTAGGGATTCATTTGATTTACAAACAAAAATAAAATAAAATGAAGGAGTGTGTGCCTACTCATGTACGCGCGGTAGAAGCTATAATTCTTTGGCGTAATTTTAATAATTGATATTGACATCTTCTTCTTCTTCCTCAGCCTTCGTCTCTCCACTGCTGGATATAGGCCTCTTCCTTCCCATCCTTCCTTGTTATTTGCTAATTGTAGCCATTTCTTTCCTCCCACAGCTCATATATATCATCGGCTCATCTCTTTTGAGGTTCTCATCTCCGATGTTATCAGGTTTGTGTTTTCTGGGGTATTATGCCGTGTTGTTACGATCTTTCGAGCCGACGTTTCTGATCCCATTGCAGAGACCATCATCAGGGCTGATGTGTTGTTGTGAGTGTTGGTGTTGTGGTTAAGTATCGACTTGCAATACCGTGTCGAAAGCAGGGTGAGAACGTTGTCAGTATTGTGTTAACAATACTTGTCAATACTTAACTAATACCCTGCAATGGGATCCGAAACGTTGGCCCGAAAGGTTGTATAACATGGCATAATACCCCAAACACAAACCTGAATTCCTGAAAACCTGGATTCTGAGTGGCCGTGAAAACCTAAGAATATTCTTCCGATGCCTCTTTTATTCTCCCAAGGTCTCCATTTCAGAACTCCGGGAGGCCATCTTGTAGCATCCTGCCTTGCAACATGTCCTGCCCATTGCTATTTTAGCTTCGCTACACGATCCATGATATCCACTACTCTAGTTCTGCGCCTAATTTCGTCTTTTCTAATTCTATCTCTTAGGCTTACTCCAAGCATGGATTTCTCCATGGATCGTTGCGTGCATTTGAGCTTTTCTACACTTTTCTTTGTAAGGGCCATCGTCTCCACTCCATACGTCGTCACTGGTAGTATGCATGATTCAAAGGCTTTTCTTTTTAGGCTAATTGGGATCTCTTTGTTCTCGGAGATATGTTTGAGTTTGCCAAAAGCAGCCCAGCTCATTCCTATTCGTCTTGACATGGATATTGACATATTGGTTAAAATGTATATTGGCACAATAATCCAACAAATATAATTGATAATTGCTTTAATTTAGTTAAATTAATAATATTTGTTTTTGAAGTGGTACAAGAGATTAATGTCTTGAGATTTCGATTCGAATATATTTATCGTACATTTATTTATATCGTATATTATACGTCGCATATAAATATATGATAGAGTAAAGAATGAAGATATTAGGAATGAATGTAAAGCTGATCGTAGCATAATTTATAGAATTAAAACAAAGTTTCTCAGGTAGTTTGGGCATGTTGAGCGAATGAATGAGGAAAGAATGGCAAGAAAGATATATAATGCAAGTGTTGACGGTGCCAGAAAGAGAGGGCGACCGCGGAAGACGTGGCATGACCATATTAACCAGATACTGGAAGATGGTCCCGTTAGAAGCCTCAACAACCGTCGAGCTTGCATTCGAAGATGTATGAGTGTGGATGAGGCGAGAGTTGTTTGCCAGGACAGAAGAGTATGGCGCTCTATCCTCTGCCTACCCCCACGGGGAAACGGCGTGTTGGAATTTAGTTAGTATAAATATAATTATATGCGACGAATCAAAAAAATGCGCATTTTCAAAAAAAGTCTTTTAAATTTTTTTCTACTACTGTAACTGTTACTGTAATGACAAACCAACTTTTTACAAAAAATAAGTCAGAAATATTGAAAAAAAAATGCAATCTTTGATGTCGCACATCTCAACAACTATTGGTATTAGGTCATGGTTGCTTGAACATTTTTGACTCATGATCAAGACAGGAATATAGTCCTGCGAGGTTATTAATGTTTTCCAAATAACCCTGTATAAGTGAAATACCAAAGTTCACAATATAAATGAATTCCTTCTTCAAATATAGCAAATTTATTTTGTGGTAACATAATTATAATTGATATAAATTAACTTTGTTAAAACCACTTAACATAGTGAAGTGCATAAGAAGTGTTGGAGAGCTGTTTCGTGCTGCCCAGGACAGGGACGCTTTCTCTCGGGTGATAGTCATCGTTGGGGGGACCTGACATGACACCAAAAGAAGAAGAAAACCACTTATTTATTGAAAAAAAAAATTCATCATGTTTCGAAGCCAATCCTGACGAAGAAGCCATTGGCTTCGAAACATGTTGAATTTTTTTCAATAAATAAGTGGTTTTAACAAAGTTAATTTATATCAATTATCAAATATAAATGAATGTTTGTGGTCGCCCCATTTAAGCCCTTCGCGCACTTGAAGGCAGCTTTGGTGTTATTTATAAAATAATGTTCTCTGTTCCCCGCGTTTAGACTTAAATGGAGAGCTTTGTTGTACATTGTAAGCGGAACAAGTAATTGCGTATTACATACTAACGCCTTAATGCTAACCACACATGGCCAGCTTATAATTCTCCTTAGTTGGGTCAATTATAAAAGGAAATAATTGTCCGTGCCCGTGGAATGAGACAGATATGTAGATCTCTGTACCATCTAGAGAGGGGGTCTTATCCCCCCGCTCGTCTCTCTACCTGCTAGCCACCCCTATTTAGTGCCGTACATGGCTACATCGATTCCAGGAATTCTAGCGGGCCTAGTGATTCATACCACTGTCTACAAGTCGCTCACCACGCACACTCCTTACGCTCGCCTTCAGTTCTTTGGCCGACTATACACTTGTTGCGATTTTGATCTGAAGATAGTATCAGAGATCAGTTTGGTGATATAAAGAGATAACAACTCAAATACGTATCTGTTATGTATATACTTCGTTCATTCAGACAGCGAGACTAGCACGTACGCACGAACGTCACTTAGAAACATAGATACCCAGAACTGTTTATCCTGAAAAGTTAGACAGATTGAAGGCAACCGCTGGAAGTATCAACAGCGTAGAGTAGGTTAGATATTTGTTTTTCACTAGAAGAAATAAACGCTTTTTCAATGTTGTTGAGTGATATAAAGAGAGATAGTAAAAGAGGTGATAATAATGAATTTTCTAGTGAAATAAAGGAAATAAGTAATGTAAGACTTTTCAATAAACAACTGAAAAGACTTATACTGTGGAAGAGACTATTCATAAATAGGTGTGGCTATCAATAATTAAAAGTTTTTAAATTTGTTTTGATTATTACATATAATTATTTTGTGTTATAGATATTAAGTATAGTGTTCGACGTCTTATACCAGCACTCCATGGTAATGGGCCTTTCTTTCTTTCTTATTTTTGCAATTAATCGGATTCTACGTGTCGAAAATATTAAATAAAATTGAAGATATTTTCACGAGACTCCAAAATCGAGAAGAATTGCACATAATCTTAGATTTTCGGATTTTCGAACGGTCTGGACGTTTTAGAAAGATCTGCAAGGCTGTCGGATACTCGAATATACCGGAAGATTCGAGAAATCAAGGCTTTATAAATTTGTCAGCCTTGTTATATATGTGCTAGGGGGACATACTTCCACTGTGTCCCAATCGCCTCTCTTAAAGAAGAGCTTTAGTTCAACTCTGTATAATTTTATACTACGTGGCGTATGTCCTATTTCAGATATTCTTAGAAGAATATTCGTCTTGTGTCTAGTCTTGTAATTATGGTAATTTAAAAAAATGATTTTGATAACACTATTTTTTTTCATTGCGAATAGTTGAACAGTTACAAATAGGGCGGGTATACATTTTTAAAAACGCAATTTTGGATGAACCCAGAATTATCTCCACCATGGCGTTGAATAAATTAGCAATAAATAAAAATCAAACCAATATTGACAGTGTTCATTGTGATTTTTTAAATAATGTAAAAAAATAAATTCGCGAAATATATTATAAAACTTTTTGATCTGCTGGTAGGTAATACTTTGTTGTAATTTATTACCGGATAATGTAAGGTATACATATGCAAATTGTGCGCCTAGTAAGTATGCAAATTATATTTAAATTTTCTAAATAAAACATGGTTCAATATCGTTAAAAGGATAGCGATTTTTGTAAGAGGGGGAAAAATTATTGCACATTATCGAGCTTTAATATCTACTACATGTATTTATAATTTGATAGTTTTCAATTTAATATATTTCAATAGTTTTAATAAAATCATATTAAGGCTGGACATTCACTAAACAAGTTTGAAATTCGAGGTATTTCGTGATTTGATCGCGATCTTTCGAGACGAGTCTGACAGTTAATCTAAATCTAATATCAAGTAATAAACACACGAGTTCGTAATATTTGTCGTATATATTAAGGGAATACTTTTGAAATTTTTTACCGGATAATGTAAGGTATGCGTATGAAATTGTGCGCCTAGTATGTATGCAAATTATATTTATTTGATTTTTATATGGTTAAGACGATAGCGATTTTTAGTAAAGTAGTTCAGTAAAGTTCTTCTTCAATAACTGTAAAATGAATTTGTGGTCACATTATTTATATAATTATCAAGAAAACACTTATTTAATACAAACCACTATTTTGTTAAATTATTAACATGTTTTTTCGGGGCCAATGATCCATTCATCGGGATACAACGATTTCATAAAATTAAAAATCGAAGTATAGACATCAACAGAATCAAAAATAAGTGCTTCGTAAAATGAATTACTACTTGAGAACTAACGTGAAAACAAATTTAAAAGGTAAATATTTGCAAAAAATACCACGTTATTTATATGTAATATTTAATTTCCTTTAACACCTTTTCTAATTTATAAAATTTCTAATTTATCCAACCTTACGTTCCTTAACCGGATGAGCACTCTAAGAAGAAGAAGAAAATTTTAATTTAATTATAGTGCGGTTATTATTATGAATAAAATAAATTAAATACAAAACGCGTAGTTTAAACCACTATACAGGATGTAACAGAGCTAGTCCACGATGCATTACAAGTACATTTCTCCTTTAATTATGAGTTGGAAATCTCTAAGCAATCATGACGAACATTAATAGTTATGGAGATATGCGTAATCAAAGTTTGATTTTTTTTTCTATATTTCTAACTTATTTTTTGTAAAAAGTTGTAATATCATTACAGTAACTTATATCGAATATGATAAATACATACAAGTCAAATAAATAATTCTGAAAGGTTTTTATAATTTTATTTGATTTGCATTGAAACGAATGAGTTTTTCATCTTCTATATAATTTTCTGTGATGGTAGTCCAACGTTTTACAAAAAATAAGTCAGAAATATTGAAAAAAATGCAAACTTTGATTTTGCATATCTCCATAAATGTCCATGTCATGGTTAATTCAACATTTTCGAATCATTATTAAAGCAGGAATCCACCTATAAATTTTTTGCTACTAGCTATGAGACTCCCTGTATATCCCAGAGTGAGTCTCATGATCATCTTTAATATTTATTTTTTAACATAACCGATTACTGTTACCATAAATAAAATGGTTTAAACCAAGTGAATTTGTAATGACTAGCCACAAATTAATAACTGATTACAACAGGGTAATAAAAAAAATTGTGAAGCATGCAAATACGGCACGACTTTCAATCGCTGAAGGGTTGACGATTATTTATCTGCGGAGAGGGTATGCAAGTCGATTATTTATACAGTTTGGTATTGCGGCCCCATCGTCGCTGCGTATCCCTTCGCCTCTCGCCATCGTTAGCCGCGGCGACATTAACCTTTGGAGCGAAGCATTCCGTATGCGGAGCTCATTTGGTTTTATTTAACGACCCAGATCACCTGTTTTTTAACAGCTTCCCAACATCTTGCCGGAGAGTGATTTTGTTTATTTACTAGCCGTAACCCGTCGAAAATGACGGTGCTTTTACATGTCGGTTCCTAAGGAATAAGTATTATAAAAAAATAAAAAAAAATCGTTAAAAAATCGAAAAAATTCGAAAAAAAATCGATTTTTTTTAAAGAAAAAATAATTTAATTTAATTTTTTGTTTTCTTAGCCGTGAATTCAAAAGAAATTGCGGACGTTACGCCAAGTTACGGGGACAGACAGACAACGAAATTATTATGTTTGATTGATAGCACTGACCCGTTAAACGTATTAAAAAATCGGATTTTTTATTTTAACGTTTTACTTATTAATTTTTTTGTATCTGTGTTACCTGTTATCTGCCAAAATCCCCCGAACTCAAATGTCATAATATCCAAACCTTCTTACCTACTATAGTATAGTGTACACATAGAGAAAATTCAAGTTGAAAATAGAAACTTTTTCACTGCCCACTTTACACAGCCGCAGTGCTGTGTATTTTTTTATTTAACAGATAAATCCTTTTTTTTACAGTAAACATAGCGACAGTTTTATGCAATGGTATTTCTCTTCTACATGAGTAGTAATACAACTCGTGAGTAGGAGAGGAGTATCATTTTAATTATATTATATAGTAAGTGGTACATACTATGTACCAGGCGCGTGCAGTGGGAACATTGAGGCATGATTTTTTTTGTGAACGTATATTTTGGAAAAAGATGGAAATAAAATATTTGTGCCGCAGATTTTTGTGATACATCAAAATATGAATATACATATGTTGTATTCCGATTTTTTTTCCCAAATAAATTGGGTTACGTAAAAGCCATGCTACGATGCTCCTACTGCACGCCACTGTATCTATATATAAGAAGAAAAAGTAAGTGATAAAAAAAGTAACCCATAAAAACCAAGTTTTTATTATACTGCCTTTCTTTGTAAAATATAATAACAATTAAAGACGAATTAAAACATATAACATAACACTAAACTTACAGTAATTTAATATATTTCTAAAATGTCAGATGTTTTGAGCTTTGATAAGACACTTCATGCTTTGAAGATTAAATTCTAAAAACATTTGTCAGTCAATTTAGATTTTCGACATTCGTAGTGAAGTACCTATTATGTATACCGACGGAGTAATTCAAATTTAGAAAATATTCCGCGACGTTATCGGGCCGCCGTTGCTAGTAATCAAACTTTTGTAATGAAAAAAATAATAAAATTTCAAAAATCTGAAATTATACCATAATTATTATTATTTTTTAACGAACATTTGATAGATCTTCTTGATCGTCGCCACGAGTCTGCTTGCCAAGTTTCAGCTCGATTGGATTACGGAAAAAGGGTTAAAAATCGATCCAAAGTTTTTTTTGACGGCAAGCCAGCCGGCAAGCAAGCAAGCAGACGCCACGAGTTAATATAAAGGGAGTAAAAACACACGCTGCGCTTATTTTTTAATTATTTGCGTATTTAAATGAAATTACACTTGCGTCCCGCTGTTTTTATTGTGCGAAGCGCGCGCCCTTGGATGGGTGATTCTAGACGAGCATAGGCGAGTCGTGTTCAAATCTTAATTATCAAGTTTTACGACCGACCAGAAGCGATTTCAGCGAGCGAAGGAAGAATGGTTCAACCGCCTTCTCGGACGCTGTCAAACTGCGGCCCGCGCGAAAACCATCGATCACTAATTTTTAAAAACTCTGTGTTAACTAACTTCTCTTGTGGAAAAATCTTAAATAGAAAAAAATGGTTAATTTCTATAACGCTTACTTACTTACTTACTTACTTACCATCACGCCGTTTCCCCGAGGGGGTAGGCAGAGAGGATAGAGCGCCATACTCTTCTGTCCTGACATACAACTTTCGCTTCGTCTACATTCATATATCTTCGCATGCAAGCTCGACGGTTGTTCAGACTTCTAACAGGACCATCTTCCAGTATCTGGTTAATCTGGTCATGCCACGTCTTCCGTGGTCGCCCTCTTTTTCTGGCGCCGTCAACACTTGCATCGTATATCTTTCTTACCATTCTTTCCTCATTCATTCGCTCAACATGCCCAAACCACCTGAGCGACCCTATTTTTATTCTCTGTATTATGCTACGATCAGCTTTACATTCATTCCTAATATCTTCATTCTTTACTTTATCATACATGGATTTACCACACATACGTCTAAGGGACCTCATCTCCACTGCATTCAATCTACTTTCGTTCCACTTCTGCCAGCTCCAGGCTTCACTTCCATACATTAGTGTCGGTACCAGAACTCCATTATGTACCGCCAGTTTTGCCTCGGTAGACATATTTCTATAACGCCATTTTCGTAAAAAAATCACCTCAAGGGCGCAAATCTTGGAAGTGAAAATTAACATTCTTCCCGTCATCAAACTGGCCTAATTTGCTATATTGCTATAGATAAAATATATTTATTTTAGGTGTACTTTTTTATCATTAGAAAACTCTTGTGTTGAGATAAGGTACTGATATACTTGATTATTAGTGGCAAGTGAGCATGCGCAGTATTGACTTTCTTAAGCCATTGTTATTGCCATCACATGTGTGTACGCACATTGCTAGTAATTCACCACGAGAAGAGGTAAAGCTACAGATACACATGCTTATTTAGTGGCACGTGAGCTTGCGCAGTATCGACCTTCTCTAGGCCTTGCTTATTAGTGGCATGTGTGTACGCACATTGCTAGTAACGAGCATGCCACTAGCCATATAACCGCCGATTGATTTATGAGCATGCCACTAAGTGGCACGCCACTAATAAGCATGTGTATCTGTACCTTACCTTTTCAGCATGTGTGAACAGAGAATGCTAATGTCATTCGCGACTAGCATCGATTATCAATGCGATCTTCTCAGTCCGCGACAGATGAAACAAATATGACGCGTTGGAGAGATGACAAAACATTAAATTTCGTGAATTATTATAGGAATCACGAATGTCTGTGGAACACTCGGTCACCGCTACGTAAAAATAATATTGCAAGAAATAATGTCTATTATTTTGTCTTTATTAAAAGACAAAAATGATTCAAATCTTACAATAAAAATTATAAAAACTAAATTCAAAAATGTGCGGATGGAAACTCGGGAAGTATTTTGATTTATTGATTCACTTGAATTTTCTATTTCAGTGTGCAAAGTTTCAATTTTGAACTAGAGTTCCTTTCTCTTCTCTGACAAAAGCATGTCACTAATAAGCACGAGTGTTTGATTGTTAGCTTTGAGCATACTCATTTATGAGCGTGCTTAAAATAAGCATGCTATTAATAATCAAGTTTGTACAGTTGTTAGGTCATGCTAGTTTTGAGCATGCTAATGTACATAAATTGGTTAAAGAAAAAGATCAATCATCGTCTATATTCTGCCACAAATAACAGTGTTTACATGAAATCACGATTATCCTTATATAATATTTTACTTGGCTTGACATTTAGTCACTTTATTTGCGTGAGTGTCTCAATAAATCGACTTGATGTCGATGACAATGCATTTTCACATGTGTTTGGGGTCACACATACACACAAAAAATTGCAAATTTATCTCGGATATTCGGGCAAGTACCTACTTCCTGGTACTATTCTACATTTATTTAAATCGTGGACACTTTTTATTTTTTTATTTTTATTTTTATTTCTTTTTATTTTATTTAAAAAGTAGTGGAAACCTAAAAGGTTTATGGGTAACATTTACATGATTCAAATATAAGAAAATATAATAATATAATTTAGATACAAAGGAATTTTTTTATATTTCGCCGAGTTTTAATATTTTTGTCACATCTCTTTTGAATTTGTCAGTGGTCAGTTGTTTGGTCTGCTGTGGCAAGTCATTGTACAGTTTTAGTCCGTTGCAAATTAGTCGGGATTGTCCTGTTTTTGTTTTGGCGTGTGTTATGTGATAGTTTTGAGCCATTCTAGTGTTGTGTTGGTGTTTTTCGTGTATTTTGTCTAATTTTATGTCTTCGTCTTGTATTTCGCCAATTGCTAGTTTGTGAATGATTTTAAGTGTTTCGATTTTTGTAATGCTTTCGATGTTTAATTGTTGTGTTATACGGTATACAGTTTCAGTTGGTGTCCGGTATTTCAGATCATAGACCATTTTTAATATCTTGTTTTGCTGTCGTTGGAGTCTGTTTAGGTTAGTTTTGTTTCCGGTTCCCCAGAAGGGTATCAAGTATTCTATTCTACTCTTGACGTATGCCTGGTACATCAGAATTTTTACGGTCTTTGGTGTGATTTCGTGTATTTTGTGGAATAGGCTGGTCAATTTTGTCAGTGAGTCAGTTACTTTGTCTATTTGAAAGGTCCATTTGAGATGTCTGTCTATGTTGAGTCCTAAGTATTTAGTATTTTCTAGTTCAGTAAGTGTTTCATTATGTATTTTTATGTCCATTTTATGCATTTTCCGTTTGGCCTCAAAGTTAATGTAGTTACATTTTTGAGCGTTTAAGGTTAGTATATTTCTTTTTGTCCATTCAGTTAATATGTCTATGTCTTTGTTGATTTGTTTTGTGGTTTCTATGTCATTATTGTTTTCGTAAAATATTCCGAGGTCGTCCGCATAGAGTATTATTTTGCCTCTAATATTTAGCTGCTCCAGGTCGTTTATGTATATTATATAGAGTAATGGTCCTAGGATTGATCCCTGTGGGACACCATAGCTGACATTCATATATGTACTTGTGGTTTCGTGTAGTGTGGTGTATTGCTTTCTGTCTTTTAGGTAGCTGTCGAAAATGTTTAGGACGTTGCCAGTGATTCCGATTTTTGATAATTTGTTGACTAGGGTAGTCAGATGTACCGTGTCAAATGCTTTTTTAAAATCGAAAAAGAGTCCGGTCACGCTTTTTCCTTCGTCAATTTTTGTCTGTAAGTAATTTAATAAGTTTATCATGGCTGTTGTGGTTCCCTTTTTTTCTTGAAAGCCGTGCTGTGTTTTCGTCAGTATGTTGAGTTTATTCAAGTGTTCGAGTAGTCTTTTGTGTATTACTTTTTCAAATATTTTACTAAATACAGTGAGGTTTGCTATGGGTCTGTAGTTGCTGGCTTCGTCTTTTTTGCCACTCTTGTGTATTGGGGTTATTCTGGCTATTTTCAGCTCATTGGGGAAAATTCCGAGTTTCATGTGTCTATTTATGAGTCTTGTGATGGTGGGTATTACTGTGTCTTGTATGATTTTGAGTGTTGATGTTTTGATCTTGTCATATCCGGGGGATGCATTTTTTTTGAGATTTTTTATTATTAGCTTGATTTCTCTGTCTGTGGTTTGTCTGAGGTACATTGAGGCGTTTGTTTTTGGGTCTTGTGGTGGTGTTGCTTTTTTCGGTTCGTTGATTTGTGTTGCTAGGTTTTCTCCGACTGTAGAGAAGAAAGTGTTTATGGTTTTCACTATTTCTTGCGGATCTTCTGTGATAGTTCCATCTCCTTTCTTTATTCTCTTTATGTTTGTTTTTTTAATGTCTGAGTGAGATACAATGCAATTCACAATTTTCCTGAGTTTTCTGCTGTTACCCTCAGCGTTGTTTAGTTGCGCACTATACTTTATTTATTTATTATTTATTATACTATATTTACAATTTATCACATTATTAAAAATTGCTACAAAACATTGACAGGTTTTTATTGTGTAAAAATATTTATTTAAAGCACATTCTTCAATTTTAAAATACCAAAAGGCAACACCAAACAAAAGGCAGATTTGTCTTTGAGGAAGTTGTTGCTTAATCATGCCATCTTAATTTTGGCCTTCCTAAGCTTCTTCGCCCTGTCGGCCTTGGGTTCAGCGGGGACTTTGGTGCTTGATGTTTGGTCATTCTCTCCACATGACCCAGCCACCGAAGTCTTCCCAGTTTTATAAGTTTTGTGACGTTTAGCTCCTTAAACAGAGTATAGAACTCTTTGTCGTGACGTCGGGAGTTCAGTAGAGCTTGATGCTCAGTCATTCTCTCCACATGACCCAACCACCGAAGTCTTCCCAGTTTTATAAATTTTGTGACGTTTAGCTCCTTAAACAGAGTACAGAGCTTATTGTTGTAACGTCTGCGCCAAAGTCCATTTTCTAGAACCGGTCCGAAGATACCGCTCAAAATTTTCCTTTCATAAACGTCCAGTGTTCGCTCATTTCTCTTAGTACCCACGTCTCAGCTGCGTACGTGAGCACTGGCCTGACAAATGTTTTGTACACTAATATTAGGTCCTTACATATGAAATTGAGGTTTTGCCGTACTGGCAAATTTGATCTCAAATATCTTCTCTTTGGTTAGGAATTCCAAATCCAAATTTATACAGCTATTTACTCATGTATTTGTGTTTTGAAAATTATAATTCATTTGTTTTTTCCTCAATTGTTTTTTACTTTGCGCCACTCAGTTTACAAAATGAAAAACTTGAAATATCGCGTTATTTACGAGTACGAGTTCCACCGTGGCACCAGTGCTGTAGAAACGGCTCGAAGGATAATGATGTGTATGGCGACGGTGCCGCAAAAGAAAACACAGTGCGTTTTTGGTTCCAACGTTTTCGTTCTGGAAATTTCGACCTGCAGAACAAGCCCCGTGGACGGCCGGAGACCAAAGTTGATAATGAAGAATTGAAGGCTATTGTGGAAGCGGATCCCTCGCAAACCACATCCGAGTTAGCTGCAGGCTGCGGTGTTAGTGATAAAACTGTTTTAATCCACTTGAAGCAAATTGGTAAGGTGAAAAAGCTTGAAAGGTGGGTACCTCACGAGTTGAGTGAAGCAAATCAACAAACGCGCGTTGACTGCTGCGTTGCATTACTAAACCGGCACAATAATGAAGGGATTTTAAATCGAATCATTACCTGTGATGAAAAGTGGATCCTGTACGATAATCGGAAGCGCTCATCGCAATGGCTGAACCCTGCCGAACCAGCCAAACCATGCCCCAAGCAAAAATTGACTCCAAAAAAGTTACTTGTGAGCGTTTGGTGGACTAGTGCTGGTGTCGTTCACTAAAGCTTTCTTAAATCTGGCCAGACGATTACGGCAGATGTCTATTGTCAGCAACTGCAAACCATGATGGAAAAGCTAGCTGCTAAACAACCGAGGCTGGTTAATCGCTCTAGGCCACTGCTGCTTCATGATAACGCTAGACCACACACTGCACAACAGACGGCTACCAAATTAGAGGAGCTTCAATTGGAATGTCTAAGACATCCACCGTACTCTCCGGACCTTGCCCCAACAGATTACCATTTTTTTCGAAATTTGGATAACTTCTTGCAAAGGAAAAAATTCAACTCCGATGGGGCAGTCCAAACCGCCTTCAAAGATTTTATTGATTCCCGTCCGAATGGTTTTTTTGGTAAAAGCATCGATGAACTGCCTATGAGATGGCAAAAGTGCATAGATAGCAATGGTACATACTTTGGTTAAATAAATATATTATAATAAAAAAAATCGGCTTTATGTTCCTCCCATACTAAACGTCAATTTCATATGTAAGGACCTAATATATTGGTGTTTGTGGACAGCAGTCTGGATTTTTTCAGCTTTTGTAGGCGGAAAAAACAGCGATTTGCGCTCACTACGCGCTTCTGGATCTCCTTTGTAGTATTATTGTTGTTTGTTATCAGGGAGCCTAGGTATGAAAATATTGGTATGTACATGGTTGATGTTTGTATTCATAACTATTCCGCTTTTACACCCCACATTTTGGGCAACATCGCAGTTGGTTAGTTTTACCTCTAAAGGGACGATAATATATTTCTGTGTTCCGCTTATTGGATATTCACTTATTTATTGTTTATGTAATGTTGATTAACTGTTTATGTGAAAACCAATGCAATTTGACGGTTAAAGCACCTATATTTGTGCTTTATATATCTAAAAAGGTTACGAGAAACTTGATACAGTTGTTTCTCAAGAAGCGTTGAACAAATTTTGCCAACACATACAAGATTGAAGATTGAAAGCACTTTTCTTCAAGATACGTGTTACGTCCTGGAAAGAGAATTTTGTTTTTATGGACGCAAAAAGAAAAGTTAATTGTCTTAATGCAGTCAATACTGCAGAAAGAGCTGTCAAATTAAAGCAAGATTTTCATGATAAAATAACAAACAGCTCAGGAAAAGCAGAAGCAGTATCTTTTACGCTGTGTTCAGAAAACTGTATCGTGAATGCAAAAAGGAGACGCTATAGAGAAAATATCCTAATGAAATAATATTTTTTTTATCTTTAAATACACTTCATCATTATTTGTAGATATATTGGTTTATTACTGCCTTTATATTAACTCGTGGCGTCTGCTTGCTTGCCGGCTTGCCGGGTGAAAAAACTTTGGATCGATTTTTAACCTTTTTCCCGTGATCCAACCGAGCTGAAACTTGGCAAGTAGACTGGTGACGACGATCAAGAAGATCTATCAAATTTTCGTTAAAAAAATTAATAATTATAGTATAATTTCGGATTTTTAGATTTTTTTTTTATTGGTTTTTTCAAATTGGAATCATTAGAAAAGTTTAATTACGGCGGCCCGATAACGTCGCGGAATATTTTCTAAATTTGAATTACTCCGTCGGTATACATAATAGGTACTTCACTACGAATGTCGAAAATCTAAATTGACTGACAAATGTTTTTAGAATTTAATCTTCAAAGCATGAAGTGTCTTATCAAAGCTCAAAACAACTTAGAAATATATTAAATTACTCTAAGTTCAGTGTTGTGTTATATGTTTTAATTCTTCTTTAATTTACAAAGAAAGGGGGTATAATAAAAACTTGGTTTTTATGAGTTACTTTTTTTATCAATCAAAAATAAAACTACCATCATATCTAGAATAGGTGAATTTATCTTATTTTAAATTTGTTAGAATCATCGTACAAGGATTAAATTTCGTATCTGATTAGGCCATGGTAGTTGTAAACGTGTGTGCGACCGCACACCGGCACACCTCAGGGGCGGCACCGCCACCTAGTCCCCCCCGTTTCCAAATGGCTGGAGCGATTTCGCCTTCCCCAGTCCCGTCAGTTTTGGCACCGACGCCCGTCACGACGCGCCGCTGTTAGCAGGTCCGGCCGCGCTCGTTAGCAGCGCCAGGGCCGCCCGCCCCGGGGCCGGGGCCCGAGTGACAAAAAACGCACCTTCGGCGGAAACAGCCGACCTTTCTTCGGTTCCTGGAAGCCGACGACAGGTGGCCTGCTGTCCCTCCCGCCTGGCGCGCTTCGGCTGGACTGACAGCTCGAATTATTGCCGTCGCCGCGGGGGTAGGCAGAGGCGGAGCGTCTATGTGTGAATCGGTTCCCAAACATAAAAATGAAATTCGATCTGCTGTAAGTTGATCGGTAAGTGAGTAAGTGTAAGTTCGGTCACTAAGACGCTTGTGTGGAAAATCTTTGGTCGATAGAGTGAGGAATGAACAAATTAGACGCGAATGCAATGCTGGCTGTAGTGTGGTAGATAGAATAAAGAAAGGAGTTTGGTCATGTGGAACGTATGAAGGATGGTTAAGAAAATATATGAGGCGAGTGTTGAAGGCAACAGGAATAGAGGGCGTCCGCGAAAGACCTGGCACGATCAGATACAACAAGTGTTTAAGGGTGGCCCCGTTAAAAGTCGCAACAACCGTAGAACTTGTATGAGAAGATGTATGAATGTGGCCGAAGCAAAAGTGGTGTTCCAGGATAGAAGAGTGTGGCATTCAATCCTCTCTGCCTACCGCTGCGGGGAAACGGCGTGATGGTGAGTTTAGTAAATTGATTGGTTCGAAATCCAAATGGTAAAAATATTACACCCTATAGATACTGACACGTGTCGTGGTTGCGGGACGACGAATGAAAACACTGGAAATTAATTAATGTTTTATCAACCATTCAATGTGCTAAGTCACTTAAAACGAATTATTAAAATCACACTATTTCGTAATTTATCACTCGTCTATAAACTCTTTATTATCGCTGGTTATCATTATCGAGAAATTTCTGTAACAATATCGCACGTAAGTGCTTCGCTTTATTAAACTGCGCGTCACTTTGTCGCTAATCTCACTCCTGGAGAAACGTCAAACTGAAGCTAAACCATGGCTGCGAAACGGCTTCGCTTTTATAGTAAACACGCTGTATTTTCGAACATTCCAGACGTTTTGTTCCCGCCGTTTCCCGACCCTCGAATGTTCTGGCTCATTCCAGAGTGTGGTAGTGCGTCCCAGAATGTAGTGGAAGATCTTAGAGGCTTCGATCGTCGTCATTGACATATTACGATGGGTTCTGTACGTACGTAATTTTCTTCGAATTCTATTATCACATTACAATACCATCCTATCTATATACCTACATCGAGTAATGCGTTTTTTTCCATTGCCAGCTTCAAAAATTAATCAAATCCTATGTTTTTTTTTTAAGAAACCAGGGTTATAGATTATTTTAAAATACATATAGATATTATGTATATACGTACATTATTTAACATTCGATCCACTTTAAGGCGAGATATATAGAAATCTTTAATTTCTTACTTCAATTTTATTTTTGCTGCGGTCAATTATATTTTTGAGGAAAGAATGGTAAGAAATGTGTCAATCTCGAAAGCATCCACAATGACGGATCTTCGATAGCTCCAAAAACACTATATCATCTACATTATGATTGCTCTAAAAACACTATATCACCTATTTTATGATTGCAGATTTTGCCATTACCAGTTTAAAAAAATAACCAATGCTTTCAATTTTTTTGGATATTGCTGCTTTTGCTTTTATACTCCAGATGATATTCTTTAAATTTGAGAAAAATTAAGAAAGAATGGTAATCTACTTTTCAATTATTTTCTCTTTCGAATACCAACCATCATTTTAGGCTCGCTCAACATTCATCGCACGTTCACCTCTCGAATATTCTGGTCGTCCCTGCGCGCGTATCTAGCCGGCGTTGGCATTGATATAGTTACCTTTTTTAGCCACCAAATCATCGTCACGATATATAATTTTCCGCTCGTTATATAATATAGATGTTACGCCGGCCGCCCCGCCCCTCGGGCTGCAGGTAGACAGCTCGGGCGCAGGGTCCCGGGGGACAGAGGGGATCAGGGATCAGGCGATGCAGGGCGAGGCTGAGCGACCAGTGGTGCTCCAGGTCGCCGCCCAAATGGGGATCTAGTGATGTGCCGGCTCGTTAAAAATACATATCCGCGGATACGGATACGAATATGGATCTCCAGATCCATCGAGTATTGCCAAATTAACAGACTAACAGCCAGTAACAAAACTAACCCGTAATAGTTTTTATTATACTCCCTTTCTCATTTACTAGTTGAAACAGGTTTGGCGCTTACCCACGCATTGGGCCTGAGTCGGGCGAAGCTACGAAAGTACGAAAAAATTACCAAAAATCCGAAATTGTACTATAATTATTGATTTTTTTTAAACGAAAATTTGTTAGATCATTTTTATCGTCGCCACGAGTCTGCCTGCAAAGTTTCGGCTGGATCGCGGAAAAAGGGTTAAAAATCGATCCAAAGTTTTTTCGTCAGACAAGCAAACAGACGCTACGAGTTAAAAGAAAGGGAGTAACTGCAATGCCACCAATTTTGAAGATTTAAGTTTGACAGGTTTAAAATTAGGCTGGTTCCAGTACGTTTGACTTGTTAAAAATAGTACAATGTTGTTAGTTTCGAGACAATTTTGAAATGGTCAAAATAAATGCTTTTAAAAAATAAAATATCTTATTAAATAAGTCGCGCATTATTACAAAAAGACATTTTACTTGAAGACTCGGTTTGGAACGAAGTTTTTAAAAATATATAAAATAAACAACGTCTTTTTAAAAAAAAATGTTTATTAGGGGATTTAATAGTGCAAGAATAAATACTTTAAATTCATTATAAATGTGTCTTAAATATACGCGAGGAGGGAAATATTTCCGCTGTGACGCATATAGAAGGGGTTTAGTTCATCTTTATAATTTTGTACTCTGTAAATAGATTTTTTTTTAAATAAAACACTTTTTATTACTAAGTTTCAATTTAACAACATAGCTCTTGAACATAACAAATGAGATTAATCAATGATAGATTTATCTGTATTTGTTTTAAAATATCTCTTTTCAAATTGAACAGTGGGTGACACAATAACCGTTGTTTGAGAATTATATGTAAGTTTGGCATCTGATTTTTCGCAATTCGACGGGCAACCATTGGCACTAGAGAACATTATACACTAGAGAACATATCTTAGTTACCAATCATCGACACGATCAGACACAAATATAAAATAACTACACCGGAAATAACCGGTTATAACAACGGTTGGACCATCACTAACGGGGGGGCTGATTTATCAGCTTGCCCCAGGATTAGACCACCCCTGGTTACGCCGATGGTCCGGCGGCCTACAAAGGCAACCGATGCAACGTAAGATCGTTTCCATTCAAATTGGATTCAGTGATGTAAATCTGTACTAAATATTTTAAATGTCATTGTATTTTTTATGTATGGAAAAGGGTAGGTGCCAGTCGCAGTTACGGAATGCAATTCCGATTCGAGATTGCCCTTTTGAGATCCCTCGATATTAGAATTTCCAATCCCGCGGGATCCCCACGGATCGGGATCCCGAATACTTTTGTGTTTTTGTTTGTTTACAGAGCTGAATAGCAATTAACGACATTGCCTTGCATTTTTACATCAACAATTTTAATAAAATGCTCATTATTAAATATTGCATTAAAGTTTTTGTAGACGTCTTTCCAAGCATCAATCAGTCAATGTAGTAGAGTAAAAACTACTAACTAGTAGTAGTTTTTATTACTATGTTAGGTTGAGAAAATAAAGCAAATATTATTCAAAGCTATTTTCATTATTTGAATGTGACATGAATATAAGTTTTAAGTACTTACTAAAAGCTCTATAGACATATACAATTCAACATACAAAACATAAAAAATGCTGATCTGATCAATCCCGATAATCTCGTCGATTTTTCGGTTCGGGATTGATCTCGTAAAATTCCTCGAGATCTCGCGGGATCGGGATTTCATTCCCTAGTCGCAGTTACCATCTTCACAGGGATTCTTGTTCTTGTATACAAATAAAAACCCATGTATACAAAATAAGTAATCGCATAAAAGTCCCTCTCCTAGCACAAGAGTTTGTCTCTTTTTGGAGAGGTACAGCGAAAACAAAAAAAACTTATCTATCAATTATAGTTATAATAGACTAGAATAAAATAAAATATAATTACCTACATGCTATATAAAATAAATAATTAATAAAATATTGATGGTGGTGGTCTCAAAATGGGTGTCTCATAGCTAGTAACAAAAACTTCGGGGAGTCTTTTTCGTGCAATTTTGAATAGAAAATATTCTTAAAAACATTAGGTGAAACGCCGATAGTTACGGAGAAAAGCGACATCAAAGTTTGCATTTTTTTCTCAATATTTTTTACTTATTTTCAGTAAAACGTTGGACCTTCACTACAGTAACTTATATGGAATATTAAAAACTTATAATATAAATGATACAAAATCGTTAAAACCTTGCAGAAATTAAAAAATATTTTTTGTAAGATTTTGTCATTATCAGCCAATGGCTTAATAATGCTAGTTAATTAATCGAGCATACACATCAAACAAGAATGCATCACATGCCGTTACATAATACACGACCATGACGCCGACCCGTAACGACCTCACTAACGAGGTGTGCAAAGCAGGTAGTGGGCGGTGCAGCTTGCGACTTGCCATTAGGCGCCCCCTGTGACGACCAGATGCTGGGGCGAGGATCCGACAGGTAGAAACGGCGCGAGAATAAGATGGAGCGCTAAAGATGGCCTTCCATCTTCCCTGAACTAATCGCATCACCAAGTAATTAATTTTTTATTTACTATATATCAATCTTAAAAAGTGCATTCCTTAACACAAGGTGTGCCACAGGGCTAATCTAAAATACTTAATTGGTAAATATTTAATAAATAAATAATTAATTAGCAAAATTATGCACCGAAAAGCAAAAATGATATATTGAAATTTTTTAATATTTAAATGTATATATATATATATATATATATATATAAATATGCATTATGAAATGGTTATTTTTCGGGAACTTCGCGGATTTGTAAAAATATTTTATTTTTGTGCTATATTTCGGTTACACTGTGATAACTATTCGATTTCTCTGACTTCGCCGTAGGGGTGGTGGTAATGGTAGCGAGCGCGGGGGCGGGCTAATTACTTTCTCTTTTCTGATTGGCGAGGCGGGGGGGGGGGGGACTGATTGTTCTGTTATAATTGTTGGTTTTACCCGTGCTAGGGTTGTCGACATTTTGTTTAATGTTATTATTTTCTACATTTGATTCATTTTTATATTTTGTTTTGTTAATCACTGTATGATATGTAGCACATAATCTCTTGGCATCGTCTCTTGTGTTCAAGGATAAATCGTGTTTGTGAATTTCTAGGGCCTCTCTGAGTATACGGTGTGTGTTATTCGAAAAAAAATATTTTAAAAGAAACCTAATTCAGAGTATTTTATTACAAGTACGGACGGACATTCGAAATTATTGTTATTGGGGATTCCCTACACTACAAATCACCATATTAAAACGAATGATTTTGTGGGGAGTGTATGTAATTTCTTACAACTCGTGCTTCAGTGTTCTGACTGCACGCCCCTGCGAGGGAAAATGGAAAGCGAGAGAGGCTTACTTGGAATGAGGTTATCGTGGCTGCGCAATCTAGTTCAGCTAACAACTTCCTCGGTGACGATGACGAGACTATTTTTGCTTCTGACTCCTCGGTGGCGGGAGCGTCCGGTCCGCGGTCCGAGGTTTGCGGTTTCGATTCCTGTCCGTCTTCCTCCATCTATTTATTTTAACAAATTTAGTAGAAATTATTATCGCGGTCGCCGCGTAATAAAATTGGTTATAATATTATTACGTGTTGCAATAATATTATTATTATATTACGTGTATACGCATATTGAGATAAGACCAACGATATTTTACACTCTGTGCAACTATTAGCTTACGCTGATGATGCTTTACGTAATGCCTTCATAAATCTTGAAAGTTCTACCAAAAACATGGGTCTCACAGTAAACCAGCAGAAGACCAAATATATGGCCGTAGGATGCACCCAACAAATCCCAACTCTTACTTGTAGAAGTCCAAATTTTGAAACGGTACCAAGATTTACATACCTAGGCTCCCTATAACAAGCAATAATAATACTACAGAGGAAATCCAGAAGCGCATAGTGAGCGCAAATCGCTGCTTTTTTAGCGTACAAAAGCAGATAAAATCCAGACTGCTGTCCAGAAACACCAAGATATTAGTGTACAAAACGCTTATTAGGCCAGTGCTCACGTACGCAGCTGAGACGTGGGTACTAAATAAGAGGAATGAGCGAGCACTGGACGTTTTTGAAAGGAAAATTTTGAGGCGTATCTTCGGACCGGTTCTAGAAAATGGAATTTGGTGCAGACATTACAACAATGAGCTCTATAATCTGTTTAAGGAGCCAAACGTCACAAAATTTATAAAACTGGGAAGATTTCGGTGGCTGTGTCATGTGGAGAGAATGACTGAGCATCAAGCTCTACTGACTCCCGACGTTACGACAATGAGTTCTATACTCTGTTTAAGGAGCTAAACGTCACAAAATTTATAAAACTGGGAAGACTTCGGTGGCTGTGTCATGTGGAGAGAATGACTGAGCATCAAGCTCTACTGAACTCCCGACGTTACGACAATGAGTTCTATACTCTGTTTAAGGAGCTAAACGTCACAAAATTTATAAAACTGAGAAGACTTCGGTGGCTGGGTCATGTGGAGAGAATGACTGAGCATCAAGCTCTACTGAACTCCCGACGTTACGACAATGAGTTCTATACTCTGTTTAAGGAGCTAAACGTCACAAAATTTATAAAACTGAGAAGACTTCGGTGGCTGGGTCATGTGGAGAGAATGACCGAGCATCAAGCATCAAGTCCATGCTGAACTCAAGGCCGATAGGGCGAAGGAGCTTAGGAAGGCCAAAATTAAGATGGAGTGACAACGTCCTCAAAGACATCTCTGCCTTGGAGCTTCGGAACTGGAGAGAGCTGGCACTAAACCGAGATGAGTGGAGGAAGATTATTGAGGAGGCCAAGACCCATCGAGGGTTGTAGTGCCAAGAGTGATGATGATACGCATATTTATTATTTATTAACATGGCCTCTCAATACATACACGACTTCTGCATTCCATTCTCCGCAAATAATAGACAACTAACACTTCGCTCAGCATTAACATCTAACACAAATAGGTAAGCTGAAGTAAATCGCGTCCACAAAACTAATTTCGGTGATCGTGCTTTCGCGGTGGCTGGACCAAAGTTATGGAACAAACTACCTAATAAACTGAGACAAACAGACAGCTTACCACAGTTCAAAAAACAACTTAAGACGCATTTATTTAGACAATCCTATAAAAACCTATAGAACCTGACTAACGCTAGCTAATGTTTTCCACTCCTATTGTGCACTCCGCGAAAATACCTAATTCTTTCAGGCACTCCCAACTATTACAGTACTCAATTTTAATTCCATTTCTTGTGTGCCACCTAGCCACATAAGTGATATATAGTAAATAAGTTTTTTCTTTTCTAGCAGTAAGTTGTTTTGTAAGATAATAATTTTTCTGTGTAAAGCGCCCTTGAGGTGAGTATTCGCGAAAACGGCGCTATATAAGTTATCCAATTATTATTATTATTATTTCAATTCCGTGGTATTAAATGTTGGGCAGGCTAGGGACCGCATACAGACTCAAAACGAAAATAATTTAAAGGTTTAAGTACGTACTTTCACCTTTAAATCATTAAGTTTTGACCCTGTATTCGGGCCTAGTACACGAAACAGACATTACAACACGGGGAACACTAAACAACGGATTGCACACAATAAACTTGTATATTATATTGTTATTGAGTTGTAAAAGATGTTTACAGCTGTCCTAACCCAGTCAACGGGATCTGACCTCAGATCCTGTCCGTCGGCCGTGATGTCATCGGACATCTTTATAGCGGACTACAAAGTAGACGAAACACGAGATGCCACATAAATGTTTTTAAAAATATGCCCAATCGGTATGAAATAGAAATATTTTTAAACCAATATGCCCAATTGGTCTGAAATATGAATATTTTTTTGATCGTGGTAATATTTTAGCCAGTGGTGTAGTTTTAAATAACAAGTGGATAAAAAAATTTGAAGACATGTTTTTAATATGTGGTAATAACAGTTTCACCGCGAAATGTTGAAGGAATGGTAGAGGAGTGTGACAGGCTAATTGCAAGAAAAACTGAGAATACAACACTCTTTGAACCCTTGGCATAATTATGTTGAATGTGATTTTTTGAAGATATTTTTCATATTAAATAACTAAGATATTTGTTAATTTCAGAAAAAGCAATATAAAATATTGGGAAAATATTGAATGCATAAATATTATCAAAATACTATTATAGAAAGAAGTCAACAAAGACGAAGACCAGACAGATATACATTGACCTACAAGTGAATCTCAAAAAAAAAAAAAAATTTAATGGAAATAATTACCAAATTATATCGAAAATGATTTAATAATATAAGTTTCAGAGCTCCAGCTAGTTGGGAAGTTGGTGAAAAATCAATTATAAGATTCCGCCACAACAACAAACAAACAAACAAACAGACAAAGAGAGCTAATTAAAAGCATATAAAAATTGAAATAAATAAAATTAAAAAACTTTCATTTTATAATTATAATTTTAATTCGGGAGGCAATGTCGGGATTTTTTTGCGCGGCTTTGTCGACGCTGCTTGTATTCAATGATTTCGTCACCATTTTAAATTCATTAATTTATTTAAAGCTCAAAAACATTTGTTTATTCTCATTATGTCTTCTTCTTCTTCTGTCTACAGCCTCTGTCCCATCGCCTAGGTAGGCTGTTGGGGTCGGCTTTTCTCGTTCTCAGGCTGTATCTTCTACGGATCTGGGTGTTTCTCTGAAAGATTTTGCAGCATTGAGTTATCCAGAAGTTCTTTGGTCTTCCTCCGGATGGCTGTCGATGAAGCTCCGTAGACATTGCCTACTTCACCGTGGGGTCCGGTGGTCTCCGTCTTATGTGTCCTCATTACGTCGTTAGATCTGATGTCGCGTGTGCCTTTTGTCGCTGGGTAAAATGTTCGTGGGCCTTTTGTAGTCGGGCCAAATGTCCGTGGACGACCCAGTTCGCTCGCGGTCGCGCCGGCCCTGCAACTGTTGGTGACGTCACCGGTATTCCGAGAAGGCGGAGAATTTAGTAAATTTTTTTACACCGCCGCGGCGGATTGAGACGTAAGATTATATTATATCCGAGTGATTTTATATCTTTATAACGAGGTGGATTTTACCTGTCGGGGTGTTTGATCCTACACCGCCGTAAAAAACTCATTTTAGGCGCGTTCCTATACCGCGGACCGTCCCTAGCAGAGAGTATTTCGTAGCTCAATAGTCTTGGCAATTTTAATTTGATTGTTGCAGATGTTCGAATGGCAGAAAACAAATGCGAACGATATATAATATAGTTCAAGATTAAAGTAAACGTAGCAAAAGAGCGCATATGATTGGAACTCTAAATATACCTAGATAGCCATGCAACATCACTACAGATACCTAGGAAGTAAATATTTCAATAATCTATCAGCGAATATTATAGCTATACAACATTATGCAAAGTTCAAAAAATGTGTAAAATCATTGAACAATTGTGTGATGGTTTTGAAATATCAATCTTAACATGCTTTTTTTTTTATATTATAATATAAACTTAACTTACATATTGTCATAGAATACGTGAAAATAACAAACCTGATTTTTTACCATGTTTTAACGGGACAGTACTATACACCAAGGACGTGCAGTGAGAACGAGAAGCGTGACTTTTATTTAAACGTGTATTGAAAAAAAATTGCAATTAAATATTTATCCGGCAGAATATTATGAAATATTAAACTATTGATAATATTTTAATTATTGTGATTTCCTTTATTTCGGTTTCTTTCCAAAAAATACGCTTAGGAAAAAGTCACGCTTCTTGTTCTCACTGCACGCCCCTGCTATCCACTAATATTAATCAATGCCAGACGCTTTTCGCTGGTCATTTCTTGCGTCAGACGCTTTGTAGCTCTAAAAGTAATTATGTCATTTACGGTATAGTAAGAAATCTGAATTTGATATATTTTATTCGGGTGACTATTTAACATTGACACATTATATTTTAAAGTTTTTATTTGCCCAAATCCCCCTTCCTCGAATGTCACAATATCCAAACCTCGTTACCTTCTAGTCTGGCGGCTGCTGGCTCTTACTCTGAAAGCACGATTCACTCGTCAATGAGCTTATTCTCAAATACTACAATGGTCGATTACTCCCGTTGGTTAGAAGGCCGAATGGTCGGCGCCCGCTGCGTTTTTTGCCGCACATCTCGTTTTAAAACGAAATTTGCATAAATCCAAATTGGTATCCTTAATCGCTCGGCGTTTTTTCGCCGCGACTTCGGGCGGCGCGAGCGTGACTCGGGCAGCGCGGAATGCCCGGCCCATTTCCGCCGCAGACCCACCGCGTTGATTGAGCGATCAAACTGCCGTAAACACTTTTTTTTTTACAATAATCGATTTGAATGAAAACGGCGCGAGTAACGGAAATTCGACACAATTATTGCATCAATTTTATTAATTGACACAACAACTGACAATTAATCAGTAACGTGTACGGATCGAGGACACGGAATATAACAAACATAATAATTTCGTTGTCTGTCCGTAACTTCGTGTAACGTCCGTAATTTCGTTCGAATTCACGGCTAAAAAAACAAATTGAACGGCTGGAGATGAGGTATGAAAGCCGGCCGCTTAACATGTTGCTACCGGCGCCTCTCCGAGGACCGTCAAGAAGATACTGTAAATATATATACGAGGGCTTACCAAAGACGCGAACCAATGTTCCGTCATTTTTGACGGGTTACAGCTAGTGAGGGGCATAAAATCAAAGGCAGCAATACACCACTGAGGTGTTTCAGAGATAAATACGAAAAACCTGACATAAATCAAGGAAATTTTTCTGGAATTTATGAATTCTACACCATATTGGAAATAAGTTTTTAAAAACTATACCATAAAAATCTAGTATACCAAAAAAGTATTAAAACAGTAATAACAAATAAGAAATAATAAAAAAGTAAAAATACATAAAATCTTAAAAATTAAAAAGTAGATATCCAATAAAAAATAAAAATTAAATTTATACTAGTTATTCTGAAGACGAACATTTTTCTTGAAACATGTTAATATTTTATCTATTAAACAAAGTAATTTTGATTTTATTTAATTTACCTATAAGGTGTTAACATCACAACAACTGTTTTTCGTAAAGCAAGTAATAAGTTTTTTAAAACAACTGCCAATATTTCTTTTAAAACGAACTTTGATGCAGAGAATTATATACATTTCGGCCGCGAGTTAAGGCTGCGAGTGCAGCGCCATCTGGTGTAACGTAGCGTCTTGTTAGCATCAGTGACAGAAATTGTTGCATGGAGAATTATGTATTTTGATAAGTTATTAATTTAACTGTAATTTATTTTTAAAATTTTCGAAATATCCGTTATTTTCAGCTCGGGTCTCGTACATTTTTCAATAGAAATCTTCTTTTTGAATGTAATATTACGACACTTTTTATGTTTAATTAATTTTAAGTTTTCAGTCTTATTCTTTAAAATTTAACGTTTTATTTTCATAATTTTGTTTTAATTTATTATAATTTTTATTTGAACCTGCAGTTAAGCGTGATATTTAAACTATTCATGCATATACTTTTTTTAAAAAGATTTTGTAAATAAAGTGTGAAAAAAATAATAACTCCTCAATTTGTTTCAGGTTTGGAATATCTCAGCGCTGGAAGAATTCCTCCGGAACTGCTGACGGGCGCATCGTTGGCTCCAGACCTCGCAGCAAGTCTAGATGGTGAGTACTTTCTGTCAATATTACCATTACCATCTATATAATGCAAGAACCCATCATGCTGTGTGCTCTTTGTTGCCAGTGAGAAAAATCACCAATGTGGCGTTTCCATCAAACTAACAAATATTAACTTCTTCCATAAATGCAATTAATAATTAATTCATTTTTAATTGTTAAGTATGAAACAATTTATTAACTTTTTATTTTATTTATCTTTTTACTATTTTTATATTGACCTTCATCCAGCAGCCATTTTAATAAGAAAAAAATTAACATTTACAGTTTCATACATTGTATTTTCAAATATTCCTACTGGAAATAATTTGAATATCCATTGGAAAACTAGATTTAGTCAATATCTTAAAAAAATTAGGTTAAGTCGATATTTATCCAATACTCAAATCGTTTAGATTCATATAAAAGCAGGGTATTACATATATAATAAATTTTCTCTTTCATCTTTCAATAACAACATGGTCCACTTTAACTCTATGTCTAGAATGTTGAGGTCATATAACAAAATAGAAAATAATCATAGTCAGTCCTCATTGACATATTTCATGACGGTTTCCATGAATACAAAAGAACTATTACCAGACTTGCGAAATTAGCTTTTAGTCTCTATTCAATCTCACTCTGTTCAAGCTCACTCTATAAAATAACTTTTTTCTGTTCTTTCTTGTATATATTTTAGCCTTTACTTTTTATCTCTATGTTGGCTGTGTTCACATTTAAGTAATGACAAACATTTAAACTTACCTATATCATGTTGTGTTTTTTATTGTTAGTGAACCATTAAAAAATATATATATATTTTTATGTGTACATAATATGTTCTAAGAACACAGTAACAGAATTCGTTCCACAAAGGGATATTTATTAATTAAGATAAATTATAGAAGTCTCACAAATATGAAGCTATTTATATGGGCAACGTTTATGGAAGTTTTTATAGGGTGGCTCTATATTTTTAAATTGGAATACATATTGAAAACTGCCGAGACTACACAGACTAGGCAACAAATACAGTCAGTTTGTAGATGTATTCCACGAAAGCTTGCTTCATTAAAAAGAAACATGTAGTCAATTCTGAGACAGTGATAGTTTTTATATAAAAGTCTTCTAATATTTTGCTCATAGGTTTGTTGACTTTTTAATTTTTCATTGTATAGTGATATATTCATCCGTATTCTGAACTACGCAATATTGCCATTTATGTATCTTGACAGTTATTGTATAACGTTGTGATGCCGTTTTTTTACATTTTATGTTTGACAAGTATGAAAACCCCTGCGTCACCTTCACAGTAACAGCCCTCTATTTTCTATTCATTTATCCACACGTGCAGTAAAGAAATCCCTTCACAATACAACAGGATGAAAGAGTAAGGGGTCCAGTAGTGACCCGGTACTCCGATTGACAAGAAATCAAGTCAAGTCAAGACAGGTATGAAATTGATGAATTCAATCAATTAGAAAGCTCATGATTCGTAATTGTGAATAACTTAATGTTTGTTTACATTTTAAAGCTTTCTCATTGATTGAATTAATTAATTTCAAACATGTCAAACTTAAAACATCAAAGTTGGCGGCAATACAATGTTATACATATCTGTCAAGATTGGGATAAAGATCTGACATCCCAATATTGCTATTTTCAGAATAGCACAGATTGTATAGTGTTTTATTCAATTAATTTTCTGTGTATATATATATTTTTTTTATAATTTGCCGACTTATTTTATAAAAAATGATATATAAAATAAGTAAATAAAAAATAACTAGTAAAGCCATTTAATAATAACTTGATATTTGATCTCTTTCCAGGAGCACGCCGTGGTGCCGGTCGCAAGCGCGCCGTTTGCTGGAGCCCGTACTCCGATTCATGGGAGCAACTGGGTTCCATGGTGCGCCTGTCTCCAGCTAGCTTGAACCCCTTAGCCGGAGCCAGTGGCAGCGGTAGCTATGGACATCTCAGCGCCGGTGAGTGAACCCTCTTTTCATTATCTCGTACTTAATTTCGTTAAAATTCATCAGAATGCCTAAGAATGGTAATGTGAGCAAAATTCATAATTTTTTCTCACCATACACATTTTGTACGAAAAGAGATATCGTAATAAAATTTATTCATCAGATTTTATATATTTTAAATGAAGATGTCTTAAAATGACATAAACTGAATTATTTAATCAATTAATTAATTATCAAGCCTACAATGTTTTAAAAATGAAGAAAATCACTCCACAGTCGGGATTCCAGTTTGTGCATTTAAAAAAAAGGCAGGATGACGCTCATAGTGGTAAATATTTCTGTGTTGACCGGCTCTGTAGGTCAATATAAATGTAGAAATTCTTTCTGCACTCTTTCGATTCTTGCAAAATGTGTTGCATAATAATGCAGTCGATTGTGAGACAGTGATAGTTTATACACTAAACTCTGCTAATGTTTTACTGTTTTATTCATAGGTTTATTGACTTTCATTTTTTACATCAATATATATAGTGTTTTATTGAATTAATTTTCCATAAGTATTTTTTATTTACATATTTGTTCATTTACAATTTGTGGAGTTATTTTAAAATGTGTTTGTTTTAATTTGCTATTATGCTCTTTTGATTGCTTTCTTGGATACTTTTTCTTAATTTACTTTACTAATTTTTTCATTGTATCGAAGCACGGTATGCATACACAAATAAACAAATACGTAATAAGGTGTCTGACTGACTTTGTAGTGATATTCATATATAGAATTTTTAGACTTTGTTTCGTCTGTATGCATTTAAATTCTGTCTCTGCTGTGACTGTATTCTACAGCTATATTTATTTTTCAGGAACGCTTTCACCAGCGCTGGGACTGGCCGGGAGTGGCTTGCTGCCTCCTCTCCTGGGCAGGGGGCCCCTGCTTCCTCCGCACTCGCTCTACGTACCGGAAGCCGCCCCCCACCCGCTGCTTCCATACTTACACAGGTAAATAATGCGCTTGGTTCATATCTTTGTATTGTGATTTATCTGAAACTAGGTGCAACTGTTTCTAGCCAAGTGGAATCGACTCGGCGTTTGAAGAGGATCTTTTAACTTCTTTATTTGATTCATCCACTTTATAGAAGCTGTGCTTTTGCATCCGTTGTTTTTTTGATGTTCTACAGTGACTTCAGTGTTAACTGTTCCATCCTCATAGCAAATAGTAAAAACTGAATTCTAAACTTGAATAAAAAATTAAATGTTATTTGTGTTAGTATATAGCCACTAAAAATTTCTTTTTTTCTACCGGTTTCGAGATGTAACCCGTCTCTTTGTCAGGACAACCACTACACTAGCATGTAAATATCACTTCACACCACAACGATAGTAATATTTACACACCAACACCTTCACAAAATATTCTTCACATGCGAGTTCACACTAAAGGCCAATATGCATGTTGTTAGAGTAGCACGCATGTGAAGAGTATTTTGTGAAGGTGTTGGTGTGTAAATAATACTGTAGTTGTGGTGTGTAGTGATATTTACATGCTGGTGTAGTGATTATCCTGATGAAGAGACGGGTTACGTCTCGAAATCAGTAGACATAAAAATAATTTTTAGTGGCTATATACTAACATAAATAACATTTTGTTAAAATGTCTGACCACAAATTTAATGCTTTAAATATTAATAATATTATTTTTTCAATTGATTGAGCAACATTGTAGATTGATATTTTAAAAAAAATATTGATTATTTTATTCGTATATATCTACTTTTATGTGATTTTTTTTTTTCACCAACATGTTTCAGAAATTACCTTTCCATCATCAGGGTGCTGTATAAATGTCAAAAAATTCGAATGAAATGTCTTTTGTTCCTTGTTTTTCTAAACTATTTGAAAAATTATTTAAAAAAAATATTATTACTGAAGTTTTCGATTACTCGCAATTATTCGATTTTTTTTTCTAGCCCAATTCTAAATTTTTTTCCAATAATTGCGAGTAATCAAGAACTGCAGTGATAATATATTGTTTAAATAATTTTTCAAATAATTTAGAAAAACAAGGAACAAAAAGACATTTCATTGGAATTTTTTGACAGTTATACAGCACCCTGATGATGGAATGGTAATTTCTGAAACATGTTGGTGAAATAAAAACTATTATCTTCAGTGGAACGTGTGAATATCATTAAAGTAACTTATATTAAATACTAAAAATTCATTCACTTTGAAATAAGTCAAATAAAATTATTATAATGGCGCAGAAATTTTAACAAGATTTATTTTGAAAGATTTTAATGATTTTATTTGAATTGTATAAAAGCGAATTAATATAATATATAATAAATGTAATATTCTATATAATTTAGTTGTATGATAGTCTAATGGAGTTTTACCGTGTGGAGTACAACACATTTTTGATAGATTTCTTTTATTTAGCTAACTGTCAACATTGTTTCATAAAATATTCATTTTTTTTTATCTTATCGTTATTTTATTTATTATTTATTATACTCTTGATTTTATCGTTACATTACTGTTACATTCTTAAATTAAATTGTTAAACACAACATAAACCGCTTTTCTTGCACTACTGTCGTAGTGTCTTCGCCAACAGACCCACGCACCTCTCCGGCAGCGGCGGCAGCACCGGGCATCCCGTGCCCCACCAAACCCCACCCGCTCCCCGACATGAGACCACCAGCGTCATGGAAGCCGACAGGTAAGTCTGATTAAATAAATATTATTGAACACACATGACGCAGGTTTGCACACGCAAAACTCAGTTGATTCATTTGAAAAATGTACTGTCTAGAGAGCAATATTTTTACAAATACAGTCAAGTGACGTGGCGATAGCATGGTGTGATAAACCAAATATTGCAACCACAGGCAAGTGACGTGATAGCATGGTGTCATAAACCAAATATTGCAAACACAGTCAAGTGACGTGATAGCATGGTGTGATAACCAAATATTGCAAACACAGTCAAGTGATGTGATAGCATGGTGTGATAAAAAAAACGGTCCTGTTAAAAGCTTCTAGAACTGGATGAGTATGGGACGTGAAAAAAGGCGAGGCAACAGTATGATGTTATATCCTCTCTGCGTACCCTTGTGGAAACCGCACAATGATTAGTTAGATTTAAAGTGCCAGAATTATTTTATTCAATATATCGCACCCCGAGTGCAAGTCTTTAACAAAATGTGCATTTTGAGACAATGGATAATTCAAATAATATTGCTAGTATTAAAAGTTCTCTTCAAGATTCTTTTGCGTATCGACGCGACGAAATATTATTGATTCTTTTATTTTTTTAATACATTTTTACCACAAAAGCATGTTTTTTTTTAAATTTTTATAAATGTCATGTGTGCTTTACAGTGCGGGCGCTTGCCCCAGGGCTCCACCGCTCTCCTCCCGTCCCCCGGAGCCTCCGCCCACCGCAACCAGACATCCGGAGAGACCACTGGCAGCCGCTGCCGAGAGCACCGTGCAAGATGGGCCAGATCTGAAAGATGAACCGGCTGACTTCATTGAGACCAACTGTCATTGGGTATGCGATGGCAGGATTAGATTAAACTCCTTAAATAATTACATGCAGCAATTTCATAGCAAAAGCTATTTTTTTTTTTACAAAATCATAGCATTTCTTTAAATCAGCTTCTGTGATCAGTGTGATCTTGAAACATTTTCTAATTTAATTTTAATTTATATTAATTAAGCAGATTATTATATCACTAGCATTCTACTATCTATTGGTTAATTATTTAACTTGCACAATAGTCGTATTATACATAATTTAATAAGAGGACCATAAAAGCAAAGGCAGCAATATCTAAACATTTAAAAAAAATGTTTTGAATGCAGTCATTGAGGATTATTTATTTACAATGCAGTAATAACTCTATCTCATCCAAAATCATGTTTCCAAATTACTATTAAAAGCAAATACAACAATATCCTCGCAGTGTAAAAAGCAAAGACAGCATTATCCACTAATCAACCCTCAAGAATGTGTCACATGACAAAATGGCCATACTAAATGCTAAATGAGGGCTGATGTCGAATTTACACTACACTGAATCTTCCTCGCAAAGACAGCAATATCCAATTATCTAAATAGCAAAAGCGGCAATGTTCTATATTTGTTAGCAAAACACTTATTTAAAATTAAAACTGAGGTGGCAATTGTTTTTAAAAACTTACTTCCAATAAGATGTAGGTTTCATAGATTCCAGAAAAATTTTCTTGAGTAGTGACAGGTTTTTTGTATTCATCTCAGAAACACCTCATTTGGATATCGCTGCCTTCGCTTTTATATCCCTCAAATATAAAAATAAAAAATAAAAATATCCACCACCAAATCATTAAGTAAAAAATAGTAACCATGTCATGTTGTGGTGTTTCCAGGTGGACTGCCAGCTGGAGTTCCCCACGCCCGATGACCTGGTGAAGCACATCAGCTCGGAGCACATCCACAGCAGCAAGAAAGCCTTTGTGTGCCGCTGGGCCGGCTGCTCCCGGCTGGAAAAGCCCTTCAAGGCGCAGTACATGCTGGTGGTGCACATGCGGAGACACACCGGCGAAAAGCCACACAAGTGCACCGTGAGTACTCGCTGTCTTCAAGCACAGACATTTATTATTATTTTCATTGATTGCGTGTAGATGGCGTAAGATGTTTGGAATGGACACAAAACCCTGATGTGTAACGTTTTTGCAGCCGCGTGCAGTGAATGCATACATTGAAGCATGACTTTTACGCAGTCGTATATTTTGGAACAAAAAATGAAAATGAAATATTTATGTGACAGAATATTATAATATACTGGCTGTAACCTGTCAAAAATGACAGTACTTTTACATGTAGGTTCCTAGGGAATAAATATTTATTTATTTTATTAAAAAAATTATTTTTATATGTTTACGTATATTTCAAATAACCAGGGGCGTGCAATGTTCTGACTGCACGCCCCGGGTCTTTTGAGATTTGTATTTGGTTGTATCGATCCTATTTTTGGCTCCTTGTAGCCAATCTCTTTTGAGGTCTTCCAACGCATTTTTTATTCTCCTTCAGTACTTGTAAGAGTCCATTTTGTGGCATCCTGCCTTGCAACATGTCCTGCCCATTGTCATTTTAGCTTCACTGCACGATCCATCATGTCCACTACTCTTAGGCCCGGTTGCGCCATCTAAAGTAAAGGTAAAGTTTTAGTAAAAAAGTTACATGAGTAACGTTTTTTACTACAACGGGTTGCGCCATCTATGGTAAAAATATTTCACTCGCCGAAGTACATACATCTGAGTAACTTTTTTTTACTCTCCAAGATAGATGGGTAAAGGTAAAAATGTTGGTAAAAAAAATGGCCGTCCTCTCACAGCTGATTTGAAAATGTGACATTTATCCATATAGGTACTTGTCATTTGAATTTTGTCGCTGTCATTTTCGTATTGAAATTTGTAAATATTAAAATGAATCTTTTAATTTCGCGTTATTTTAGCGATGGTTTGACGTTTGTTTGGTTTGTTTTATAGAATAAAGTGGTTTGTTTGAACTGGTTTTGAACCGCAAAAGTACGTATTGCCAGTGGTGAAAAACTGAAATAAATCAAATTCCATAGACAAATGCGGTATTTGAGGTTTATTCCGCTTGGCACCCTATTAGCCTTATGATTGGTTTGACAGCGGTAAAAAAGCTGTTTGTGCAACCTGAAATCGAGTTTACTCTGAGCTGAGGGTAAAAAAAGTTACTCGGGTCAATGTTACTCGAACCAAATTTACTTCTGCTGGCGCAACCGAGCCTTAGTTACCAATCATCATTTCAATCGAATACCAATCCCGCAATTCCAGATTAACCCATCACTTTTAAATTATCATCTCAATGGGAACAATTTTTTTTTAATAATCGTGGATACATAATGGATTAGATTGATTGTAACTTTTTTAAAATTAAATTTTTTATTGTGAATTGGCACATATCAATCCAATACGCATGTGGCTTTTTAGCAGCTTTTTAGTAATCCTTTACAGAATCAATCACTATATAAATAAATTCTTGTATGAATCACAATGCATTTTGTTTTGCAAGATGATTTCAGTTTTTTCAAGCTGATTTCCGCTGCAATCGAAAAAAATTAAGATAATTGTTTTATTTTTGTTTACTATCGAATGGTTACAAATGTAATGTTTCCTAAATTCCAGTTTGAGGGCTGTTGTAAAGCCTACTCCAGACTGGAGAACCTCAAGACCCATCTCCGGAGCCACACGGGAGAGAAGCCGTACACTTGTGAATATCCGGGGTGCTCGAAGGCCTTCTCAAACGCCAGCGACCGGGCCAAGCATCAGAACAGGACGCACAGCAATGAGGTAGAATTTTTATGCTTAAAATTAATCCATCAGTTTTCATTATTAAGCATTTCTCAAATGATATTCCTAACACTTTACTACTTGATAACTGAAAAAACCTATACTATTGTTATTCTTCTAAAAAGTATGTTCATTCTATAGCGGGGTTAGATTAAATATTCTAATATTTTTGTTTTCTGTCTTTGCTTCTTTCAAGGATTTTATGAAGGTTTGTAAAATTTATTATAAAAAATGTAATTTCTTATCCGATGATTTGGTTTTATTGTAACTAAGTAGCTAATGATGTAACATATCACACCCTGAGTGCAAGCTATTTATCGCCCTTCCAAAAAAATGTTTTTGAGTTAACTCCCGTTCCGGGGCACATCATATAACACCGAAAATCTTATATTTTTAACTATTTAATAATTATTAATGATATTAATATAATTGAGCTGGTATTTTTTGTAATCCAAAGAAAATAAAATGATAATGTGTAATAAGACAGTCAAAAGTAGAAAAAATGATGTTTTTCCATATACAATCGGGAATATTCTGTATGACACGGTTACATCATTCTGCTTGCACAGCTTACATTAGCGAGACGCTTGTGAGTGATGAGATGTCAAAATACTACAGTTTCTTATAAAATGACAACAAATATTTATAGTAGAATCTTATTTGCTTTGTTTAAGAATTGTAATCAAAAATAATTAAAAATTAACTTCACTCACTTTGTACCCCTCTCCGGCCCATGATTCTATTTTTGATCTTCCGGTACCCGAAGGTTATAAATGTCAGGTTTTTGTACATCGTTATCTTCACTAAGTATTAAAAAATCATCTTTGTATGTCTTAACGTTATTGTTTTTACAATAAAAAGTGCTGCATTTGCCTCGGATACATGTTTCATTAACCCTTTACATGCCATATGTGCATTTACGCGGGATCACAGACACATTTCGATGGATTAAACACGATTTTAAGTGTTTTTTTGTGTTTAAGTTGTATATTTATGTGTTGTGTATTGTATTAGATGTGTGTTCTAAAATGCCGCAATATAAATTATCCTCTATTATTATTGTTATTATTTTACTCAGGCAAGTTTTGCCACATTCATTCACGTATCTTTGCAACCATTAAAAAACTGAATATCACTATCTAATATTTATTCAATTATTCCTAGAAGCCTCCGAGTAGAACTTCATCTCATGCAATTGTACTATAATTATTTCCTTCCGTTTCAGAAACCTTATGTTTGTAAAGCGCCAGGATGTACCAAGCGATATACAGATCCATCCTCCTTGAGAAAACACGTGAAGACCGTGCACGGCGCAGAGTTCTACGCCAACAAGAAACATAAAGGTACCCTCAAATTTAACTACTAATTTATAAAGTAAGTCTATTTTAGCTAATGTATTGAATTGAACATTATGTTGAGTGGTTTGTCACCTGAAATACAATCATGATTTAATCTTCAGGCGGAAGTCGCGAAGAAGAATCAGAGGGCGGAAGCGTCGGCCTGGGAGGAGGAAGTCCACGATGGGAGGGCACGGCGGGAGCGTCAAGATCCAGCGCCAGCGTCAAGTCCGAGTCTGATCACGCCATGTCGCCGCACACACAGGTAGCGTACCAGATTTTGATTAATTTGACATTAAGCAGTTTCTATACCACTTTATCATTTTTAGTTTAGTTTAGTTTTTATGCTAACAACATCTGTTAATGTTTTACTCATAGTTTTGTTAAATTTGTATTTTTCACCTCACATGGTGTTTTATTCAATTAATTTTCTGTGTATGTTTTTATATTTCATTGACTTTTATATTATTTTGACTTGTTTTAAAATGCGTATGTACTGCCTTTGTAATTTTAATACTGTTTAGCCTGTAACAATGTCTCTTTGTGACTGATAATTTTTTTCAATGGTGGTATGCACTACTGAAACACAGGGGCGTGCGGCGAGATCAAGAAGCATGGCATTTTCCGAAGCATATATTTTGAAAAGAAACCAAAATAAGAAACATCTCTTAATATTTAATTAACATATTATTCTTTTTTTTTTCAAAATATATATTTAGATATAAGTAATGCTTCTTGTTCTCACTGTATGCTCCTGGCTCCTGTATACACACACACACACACTCACGTAAATAAATAAGTTAATACCGTTTTCGTTTTAAAAAGCGTAAATGCATATTTAAAAAGGTGATTTTTATAATCTGAAAATGGAAGATAATATTGTTTAATTTTCTCAGTTGTCGAGGCAGTGCGGAGATGATCTGGACTTCAACTCTCCCGGACTCGCCGGACACTTTGTGGAGGAAGCCAGCGCGCCGTACTTCCACATGGAAGGAGAAGTAAGAACATCAAATAATGTCGCAACTCATATTGAGTGCCATCATAAGTTACATATTTGTACATGTTCACACTGCTTGATGTTTATGCTAGAGCTGGTCGAAGGCACTTGCAATTGGAATAATGGGCAGAGTCTTAATTAATAATGTATTTTTTTATTTGTATATAAATTAATACGATTTCTCATTTAAAATAAGGAAATCATTTATTCTACTATCTCTAATATTGTAGGTGTAAAGTTATAAATGTTAATCAATTAATAAATTAGACTTACAGATAAGGTTGTTATATTCATGGAAATATACAAGGTTATAGCGCTATAGCGTAATTGGAGAATGCGCCTGCCCTGGAAAGGAGGAGTTTTAGTCTTTCAGATATTTAGTCGTTCTAGTTGATTAATTAATGTAGTTTTAAATTTCATAAAACTTTGTTCTGAAAAAATTGCAACTTCACAATAAGGATGTGTTCTTGAATATAAACGTTAAGTTATTGCGAAGCGAGAATTTTGATAGAAAGAGTGAGGTTGACAACGAAAGAAAAAGTGTGAGATGTACAAGGAGCCTTCATGAGTGGAAGAGGATGCATGGACCAGATTTTCTCACTGCGCCAGATGACCGAAAAGTTTTTGGCAAAGAACCAAAAACTTTTTTGTGCCTTTGTGGATCTCCAAAAAGCGTATGACAGAGTGATAAGACGAAAGTTATGGAAGGTTTTGTCTGAATATGGGGTGAAGAGTAAACTCATACAGGCAATTGCATCCCTGTACGAAGGAAGTAGTGCTTGCGTGAGAATTAATGGGACATTCACATCATGGTTTGATATTACAAAAGGTGTCAAACAGGGATGCGTAATGTCACCATGGCTTTTCAACCTGTATATGGATAATTGTATGAAAGACCTGAAGGATCTAGAAGTTGGAGCGAAAATGGACGGACTCACCATATCCTGTCTGCTATACGCAGACGATGCAGTATTAGTGGCTAACAGTGAAGCTGATCTGCAGTGCTTGGTATCCAGGATGTCCGATGTATGCATGCAGAGTGAACTTTTGATGAATGTCAGCAAATCGAAAGTGATGGTATTCGAGAGAGACGACAGACGAGATAAACAACGAATGCTTAGAACAAGTGAACGAGTTTGTGTATTTGGGAAGTATGTTTAGTAGAGACGGCAAGGCTGAGAATGATGTCGAAAGGAGAGTAACTGCGGGAAACAAAGTTAATGGCGCACTAAATGCAATTATGGCCAATAAGAATCTGTCAAAAGAAGCAAGACTAGCGGTACATAATGGCGTTCTAGTGCCAACCCTTATGTATGGAAGTGAAGCCTGGAATTGGCAAAAGAGGAATGAAAGTAGACTGAATGCGGTTGAAATGCGGTCACTAAGACGCTTGTGTGGAAAATCTTTGTTCGATAGAGTGAGGAATAAACAAATTAGAAGTGAATGCAATGCTGGCTGTAGTGTGGTAGATAGAATAAAGAAAGGAGTGCTGAGATGGTTTGGTCATGTGGAACGTATGAACGAGGAAAGGATGGTTAAGAAAATATATGAGGCGAATGTTGAAGGCAACAGGAATAGAGAGCGTCCGCGAAAGACCTGGCACGATCAGGTACTACAAGTATTGAGGATGGCCCTGTTAAAAGCCGCAACAATCGTAGAACGTGTATGAGAAGATGTATGAATGTGGCCAAAGCAAAAGTGGTGTGCCAGGATAGAAGAGTGTGGCGTTCAATCCTCTCTGCCTACCCCTGCAGGGAAACGGCGTGATGGTTAGTTAGTTAGTTAGTTATGAATAATGAGCTTTCGAATTGAGTGAATTCATTAATTTTAAACCTGTCAAACTTAGAACTTCAAATTTGGCGGCATTATATATTAACTGTAAATTCTTTATATGTAGTAAAAAAAAAACTTTTTTTTCTTTTGTATCCTTTTTTTTTGCAAATATAGATTTGTTTTACTTTTGGTGCGCATTTTAAAATTAAATAATAACTGCGTATGTTAATACCTAGTATTTTGAGGAATTATGCATTATAAATTTTTATTTTTTAGAACAATACACAATCCTTTTTGTGAATATGGTCAGGTTTCTAGTTAACTGTGTCAAGTAAATGGTGATTGATTTATTATTCCAGGTGGTGGAAGAAGAAGAACTCCTGGGTGAGATGGGAGAACTTCCTCTGATGCTGAGGGCCATGGTGGCCATCGGGGAGAGACCTGGACCTCCGCACAGGTGACACATTTATACCTAGTTTTAAAGTACATTTTTGTTCAATTAAAACTAAATTATGAATAATTTCTACTTGAGATTTTTTTCTTATTCTTTTCAGATTCGGCAGCAAAATGGGTGTCGCTGGTGGTGGAAGGTTCGTCGGACCCGCCCGACCAATGTCAGGTATGATTCAACAATTTTTTTTAAAGCGGTGGTCTATAGAAATTATAATCTCGTTTGTTTACATTGTCCGCAAGACTACCAAGATACATAAAGTCTATAATTCAGCACATTCTATATTAATAATCCTCGGTGACTGACTGCATTCAAGACATTTTCTAAATTTTTTGGATATTGCTGGCTTTGCTTTTATATCCCACATATGTTGTATTGTCTTTTGTAGGCTTTGATCCCTTTCTACACTAAACAATTTTATGAAAATTTTTGTTTTTCTTCTGTAATCGTCACATTGTCGCCATTTCTTTTATGTGTGAATAAAAATCCTTATTTATTTATGTGATATTCTTGTCTTGTTCTTCTTTGTGCTGGGTTTCTTCCAATAAAAGATCTTGTTGTAGACTCTTAATTTATTGGCGGTAACAGTACGTTTTACAGAGATACGGCGATGACAATGAAGAATAGCGTTCGGTCTTGATATAATGCAAAAAAGCCGTTTCACTCGCGCTGCTCGCCCTTATACCCATTTACCCTCTCTGTCATGCTCTGTACCTTTCGCGCGTTGCTACATACGTTCCGCAGATCCATTACAATTTCCATTCTATTATTTAAGTTTTGGGCAATAATTGATTTCTAATTTTAAATATTTATATCAAAAAATTATAATTTATTCTCTGATCCACTGATTCTATATTTAGTTCATTCAATAGATTTGTTCTTCTATTGCATTTTAATAAGGCATTGTTTTGTACCATTTATAGTTTCTTTATAGCATTATTTTGTTGCTCATAAATTATATGCTGGAACAATAATCAATCAGTATCGCAATTAAATTTTTTTATATTAATTTAGCCACCAAAATAGAAAAGACATTACACCTCTTTGGCTGCTGCCCGTGTATCCGGATGGGTGTCAAATATAGGTTCTAAAAAATATCTCAAATTTTTAAATTTCACCTTTAGATTCTTGATGCTGTCGTGTGACACACGACCGTGCCTTTATGAATGGTCCAGCCTTGGTTGTGTGAAAATGACAATATTTTCAATTGTAGGTTCTCTGAGCAGAAGAATAGGAGGTCCAGACATAGACAGGCAGGTGACGGAGCTGACAGCAATTCCCACGGAGCAGGCCGTACCCAGGAGGGACAGCGGCATATCCACTGCCAGCAGCCTCTTTGGACCAAGGTATGTATATGTAAATATATATATCTGTATACATATGTTAATATTAGTTTATATATTTATAGAGCATTATGAAGTATCATCAATCGAAAAATAATATTTAGTCAAGTAAGATTTTTGACATGTGGTGGTAAGAATATACAATATATTAAAATATAGGCTGGCTTCAGTGATCATTTTACACAATGTAACGTTCACCTGTTCCTAGTTTATTACTATAGCTTCTCTAATATATGTATCTCGATTAGCAATGTCCACCTGGGGAAAAAAAATTCAATATTGTGTTCTTCGAAAAATTTGGACATACTCAAAGTATTCTGAATAAATAATATTAAAAATAAATACAGCATTGCAAGAAGTACATAATTACAATACGGATTATACAATTTTCAATTAATCATGGTGTGAAAAATTCCATTGCATTATGCACTCGCATTTTGTTGCATCCTAAAAATTCTCTCTAAACATGCCTAAACAAGTACAACTTCAAAAAGTTTCTTTCTTAATTCTATTTGAAGTTTAGTAATATTCAACAATGTTCCAGGTCCTCTGACGTGTCGAGAAAGAGCAGCCAGGCCTCCATGGCTTCGTCCAACCTGCGCTCCGGAGCGTCGGCCAGCGTGGCGGTCGCTCCCTCGCACTGCGGAGGGGTGCAGGCTTCCCCGGCTAACTTCTACGATCCCATCTCACCCGGCAGCAGTCGAAGGTATGTAACACGTAATTATTAAATTATCTCGTGTTAGCTTTGAAATTTCTGTCTCGTTCAAATAGCCGATGCTCTCGACCCCATCTGACCACATCTTGAACCTCGCAGATCTCTTGGATTACTCTATTCCTCACGCGATCATGCAGAGTCTTCTTTGCATGCTCTTCGTCTTTACAGTATCCGTCCTTGCCAATGCCATATGTGAGGATAGGTCGCACAAAGGTCTTATTGATTCAAATTTTTATTTTATTTTAATTATTTTAACAGCCCTGACCTATTACAATTAATAAACATTCATGTACCTGCTAGGAATATCAGAACAGTACCACCGTACAACTGTAACAATACTGCGACCAGAGCACAAAGGAACTCGTCAATATCTAGAATACAACATTTAGGCGATAAATACGCCGAAATAGATATTTGGAATGCTACCTTGCACAGTTACAAAAAGGTCCTAACTAGCATTTTTGTTAATAGTAAGGTTAATGCAGAAATATAACATATACACGCATAAATATCGCCTTTTAATATAATAATTATTATTTCTAAAAATATTTTTACTCTATATTGCTTTCATTGAATTAATATTTATTGTTTTATTTATTTTTCTATAATTTATTATTTTGCCTATTGAATCGCCTATTATATAAGATTACTATTTCTAAATTTAATTTCATTGATATGTATTGTGTAAAATTATTATTTATATTTCTAAGTTCATCGAATTACTGTTATTGTTTTATTGTCTCCTTTAATTCTACATTTATATTGTTCTTGATTATGTTTCTAAATAATTTATGTTCACATTTGTATTTTTTTGAATATATTATTTCTACTGTGTATTGTTTATCAACTTTGTACAAATTATAAAGTAAATGGCTTTAGAGCCGTATAAATGTAAATAAATAAATGGGTACTTTGCTATCTGTTCTCATATCCTTATTCCTTCACGCGATATCTCTCAGGCACAACTGTAGCCTTATCCACCTGAGGCCTAACTTCTCTGGGGAGGTCATGATAAATGAGCATTTCACTACCAAGATATCTGAACTGGGTTACTTGTTCAATTGATTCTGCACTCTAATGGATCTTTGAAGAATGTTCTGAATGAAAAAAAAATTATGCAGAAAGTATAATTAGCGATAATGTTATAAATTAAAATTTACAATTTTTTCATTCCAGGTCAAGTCAGGTGTCCGCTGCGTATGCTCCCGCTCCTCCGTCACATTTGACCGCCGCTACGCTACTGGCTCAGGTAGATCACTTACATTATCCTGTTCAATCAAAATTTACCCAGTTTTGTTGGGGTACATTTAACGCGCTCAAGCGATGAGAATTTCAATTCCAGATCTCATTTCAGAGTCTCCAGGAGCTGGCCAACGGGGCCGAGGGAACCCTTCTCACGGCTGATCAGATCAAAGAAGAGGCCAGAAGACTATCTGGACAGTCCAACATCAGCAACGAAGAAGACACCAAGGTATTATTACATACTTAACATCAAATTTCATTTTATTTGTCTCCAAGAAATTGTGACACATAATTGCATGGCCAATTTCAAAAAATTCTGTATTTCTAGAAAAGAGATATTTTCATTTCAATATTTCACTTTGCACTTGAAATATTATACAATGATATTATTTTTTGAAAATACAGTTGGATAAAATTTTTAAGGTGCAACAATATTATCTGCATGTAGTTTTCTGGGATATTCTGCCGTGCAACGTTCCCTCTAATTTTTCTATTGTGTGTGCGGATCTTCGATGCATCTGTGCAGTGGCGGCGTGATATAAAACACACATACAATTTTTCATAAAATGTATGTTTTTAGAGTATTTATTAATCACAGTGATTTTATATAATTTCCCTAGCTTTGTCCGGTAAGAAGAAAGCGGAGGAAAGTTGCCTGGCAAGCCCGTATTACAAGCCTCAATATTCCAAATAAATACATATTTTTTAGTTTAAAAAAGGTTACTTACTTACTAGAAAAATTTCTTTTGTGTTAATATTTTGCATCGTAACAACGCACATATTTTTTAGCTATAACAAAGATAATTTTTGACATAAATAAAAATATAGAAAATAAAAAAATATTCGTTGATATAATAGGTATATAAAATACTAAACTTGTAGAATTTTCTTTTTATTTATATTGAATCTATATTATTTGTATGTTGTGTTTTTTCTTCTTCAAAATAAACATTTATGAAAATGTAGTTTTTTCACATTTATTCAAAATTATTCTTTTTAAATTTTCAACTATGTAAAAAGTCTTTCTCTGAATTTTGTCGCATTTTTATTGTACCTACTTTTCATATTTGCTTCGGAACATATGATGCATTTGACACAATCATATGTCTCCGAATAAACAAATATTTCACCAATTGTTACTTTTTGTAAATGCATGGCGTTTTTGTTTTGACGATTTCAGAGAGCCATTCCAGTTTAAATTTATCGCAGAATTTCTTCTTAATGGTAGCCACATCCACTCCTTTTCATAAATTAATAAATTTTATATAATTAATAGGTAAAATTGTATTATTCGACTCATTTCTCCGAAAGCGTGTGAAAGAATTGTGCATGTATTGTTTCATGCATTCGAGCAAAACTAAAATCTGGCAAAGGAAACTTTCTCTTATAATGTTGACTGTGCGGAGGGTAAAACATGTGTGCGGAGACATTTTGCCGTGTATATCTGACTTCTTTGGCCGACGTTCAGGGCTGGTGCGTTGTTATGTATGTGAATAGTACAAAACTGAGTTATTTTCCGGTGCATTTAATCTTAGCTCCAAACTTATGTATATTTATATATTCCAGGGCAATTTCGACCCATTACCTGATCTATCCCAGTTACCCTTGGATGGGGGCTCGCAAAATGGGGGCTGCTCAACAAAAGGGACAATCACAAAGGGTAACACGGTTGTCACTACAGCACAAATACATCACCCTAACCAAGAGGTGCAACTTGAAGAGGTCAGTACTATTTCACAAATCAATTTCAAAATCTTATCATATTAAATAATATTCTGTAGTAATTATATAGATATTTACTTGTAGTTGATATAATATTCAATTTTAATATTTGTTCAACAGGTTGCCGAAGGCGAAATGGTTGAGAACAAATTGGTTATTCCCGATGAGATGATGCAATATCTTAACCAATCCATTCTCGGCATAGAAACCTCCGAACAGCCTCAGTGTGACGAGACCGCGAAGAAAGCTGAAACCGTAGCTACTAAAACACCAGAAACTGGACAAAAAAATGCACAAAAGACAACAAGCAAACAAGAAACGGACACAAATTACGACGAAAAAGAAACTGATTCGAAAAATAATAAAGAGACAAATGAAACAAAAGTGGAAACTATTGAAAAAACTACCACCGTCAGTAAAGAGGCAAAAACAGATGGGAAAGATGAAGATTCAGATAAAAATAAGGATAAGAAGAGTAAAGAGAGCGGTAAGAAAGATGAGGGAGTCTTTAAAGAACCTTTGCCAACGGTTCCTAAAGATTCAAACAAAGCGAATAAGGAAGTCAAAGTTAAAGATGTTTTAGCTATGTCTATTGGAGCTGATAAGAGCAGCAATGAGGTTGCAATGTCTTTAGGTGACTCGGGTCTCAATCCTCTAGACAAGTTGAAGAATAGCGAAGGAATTCCTGCACAGAAAGGAGTTCAAGACAATTATCCGATGATGCCACCCCAGAATTCTATGAGTCAAGGACAAAAGTGTGCCAACGGACAAAATTTGATGAGCTCCCAGGGAAGGGTCATGCAAATGATGCCGCCTAATGGATACAATATGTACGGAATGGCGCAAAATGTCCCCGGCCACAACATCCAAGCGATGCAGAACATGATCGCCGGACAGAATATGCAGATGCAGCACAACGCGATAATGCAACAGCAGATGGCGATGATGAACAACCATCAGGCGATGGTGAATAGGCAAAACATGTTGATGAATCAGCAAAAGAACACAATGAATCCGTACCTGAATATGGTGATGAGTCCGCAACAACACATGATGCAGCAAGGCATGCCCAGTCCACAGCAAAACATGATGATGAACCAGAACATGGGAATGAATCACCAGAATAACATAAATGTCATGAGTCCTCATAATAACATGAACGTCATGAGCCCTCAAAATAACATGAATGTCATGAGCCCTCAAAATAACATGAATGTCATGAGTCCGCAAAACAACATGAATGTCATGAGCCCGCAAAACAACATGAATGTTATGAGCCCGCAAAACAACATGAATGTAATGAGCCCGCAAAACAACATGAATGTAATGAGCCCGCAAAATAACATGAATGTTATGAGCCCGCAAAATAACATGAATGTTATGAGCCCGCAAAATAACATGAATGTTATGAGCCCGCAAAATAACATGAATGTTATGAGCCCGCAAAATAACATGAATGTAATGAGTCCCCAAAACAACATGAACATGAATGTCATGAGCCCCCAAGTACCGAGAAATGTCATGAGTCCTCAAATTAATATGAATGTCATGAGTCCACAGAACAATTTGAATGTCAGGAGTCCTCAAGTCAACACCAATATGGCCCAGCAAAATAAATTGAGTGTCATGAGTTCCCAGAACAACATGAGTCCACAGGCAAATTTGAATGTCATGAGTCCCCCGAACAACACAAATGTCATGAGTTCTCCAAGTGTCACGAGCGATATAAGAATTGTGCCAAATAAAAAAATTACCAACCAACACAAGGCACCGCAAATAAACATGGCGCAGTACGTCAATCACTCCAATCAAAATGGTCCGAACTGCAACATTCCATATCCAAACGGAGCAATGACACCACACCTAGCTATGCAGAATAGACTAATGCATTATCAAATGCAAAATTCCACAAATGTGGCGCTTCCGAAATCTGCTGCGTCTTCAATGAGCATTGATCAAAGCATTGGAAGCAACGCAAATTTGAGAGGCAATCACGAATCCATGTACCAGTACTCAAACATGACTCTTTGCGAGCGACACTATCAAGACTGCCGGGAAAGCAGGGCATCTCTTCAACGGCTAGATGGACAGACTTGCAACTCCCAAACCCTCGCAAACAACCAAATGGCGCGCATGCATTACAACAACTCGCAGCAAAACAGGACGCCACAAGACACCGCAAAGAACCAACAACAGAATTGCAACGACAAAAACCAAACAAATTACGGCAACTTCTGCAATCAGTGGGACTACCAACGAAACGTGGGACAGAGCAACGTCTACCAAAACTACAACCAGTACGAAATGGTTTATCAAAATCACAACAGATTTGCGGAGATCGGCGAAAACGGAAATACGCGACTGCCATGCGTCCAGACGCAGGCCGACAACCCCTGCCCGGGTGACGGAAACCAAAACGAGGGCGAGAGAAACGCCGACGAGGTCCAGGTCTGGGACATCTCCCAGTCGCAGGGGAGCCCCGCCAGGAACGGAGCGCGGCAGGAAGCCTACAGACGGACTCTGGCCTACGTTCAGAGCTGTCAGGGATGGACCAACCCGGAAACGGTGTCGAGTAGCACACACCCCTTATGCAGTAGCAATTCTAATATGGTTGTCAACGATTTAAACACTTCGCTGTCTTCGTTTTATGAAGAGAATCAGTTTCTACAGATGATTCAATGAGTGTTCAGATCTTCAAAGTGACTTATGATGACAAAATACAGTGATATATAAATATAAACAGTGTCATAACTATTATTTTGAAAACATTACATGTTATTTTTGGTGGTACATAATTTATAAAACGCATTTAAAGACAATTTATCAAAAGGATTCTTTTTTGGACGACATAAAAAATATCCGCTTTGATGCAATTTGATTTGGAGCAATTATTTTCATTTAGGAAAATAATCTTTGTAGCATTTTTTTCAATGAATTTCAAAATGTGTTGTTGTAAGAATTTAACGAGTATTTTTTTAAGTTATATCTGTAGTCTCTGTACATAATTTTTGTGTACATTTTATGATTTTACATTTTAGCTTAACAAAATATTGATATTTAATATAGCCGTCTTAATGACTTATAGCTGGCCAGGGCAGAACATTACCTCTCTTCGAGACAGTATTGATATATAGTGGCCTCAATCCAATGAGACACCACTCCTAGATCTCTTCACGCATATGCAATGTGTTTATCCAACATTGCGACACACTTCCAAGACTTTTTAATCCTAAAGTCTGCCCGCTATAATTAATTTCTCAATGCTATTTTATTGACGTAACATGATGTGTGCTGCTCTAAACAGAGCTTGCTATCGTTGAATTATGCATCCGAAAGTGTTTATTCTCCGCTGTCGCCAATATTCCCTCCAAGGTGTGCGTGTGTCCTGCCGCACACTTATAAATATTTGTTCGCACACATGTTCCCGACCCTTGCACGCAGAAATTAATATGCGAAATCTGATTTTAGGTTTGCCTCAAAAGACGGATATTCACCAAAATTTTATTAATAACTGACCTATTAGACTTATTAGGAAAGGTGCCAAAATCATTTGAGAATATTTTGTATTTAACGTAAAGATAATTATGTACTTCCTAATTAGGTCTCATGCTTGCTAAATATGGGGCACATATATATTTTTTCAAAATTTACTGTTCTAATGAGTTTCAGACAAAAATACAAAAATTAAAGGGAACGTTCTTTTTCATTATCGCTGTCTATCTATGTCTCTTCTACGTGGTCTTAAGTCACGCAGCATTTGATAAAATTGTCATGGAATCATCACTGGAATTTGATGCTTCCCCACAATACTGTAACTCGCTCAGTTCTCTGCCAATCCTTCCCCCAGTAATTAATAATTTTGTTTATCCAACGGCCTGGAGGACTTCTAGATTTTTTATCTTGTGGAGATCATTCGAAAAATTATTCGACCATCGATTATTTGTGCAATACGATCTAGCCGTTGCCATTAATGCTTTTTACAAGTGACAATGGTGTATTACCAATGTGCATATACTATGGAAATTGTCAGCAGACGGACTTTTACGTTTCTGGTGATGCAGCAATACTTCTAAATTTTTTCCGTGATAAATATGGCCACAATACTAACTACATAACCATCTTTTCGCCGAAGGGGTGGACAGAGAGGATAGAACGCTATATACTTCTATCTCAGCACTCCGCTTTTTCTTCAGCTACATTCATACCTTCATTCATTCCTGCTGCCTTCAACACTCGCCCCATATATCTTTTTAACTTGTTGAGGGCCTAAAAATTCCAAAGCAACATATAGGCAAAAGCCGTAAATTTTCGGAATTTTTTGTGATTTTTCTTTTTACGAAAAAACCATGAAAACATGCGTAAATTAAAAAAAAAACACACACATTCATATTATTTTATCGTAAGTGTCGAAATGCAATGATTTTTTTATCAAAAAATTTAAAAAAATAATCTTTTTTTGAATTCCGATAATGTTGCCAACCCGACATTTTCCGAAAAATAATAATTAAACCATTTGCCGAAAATTAATATTTACTACATACACTACTATTATTATTTGATATCCTACCTAAAAATTTTCTTCTGTGTGGTATATTTTGTCGCACGGCACGGCACACAACGGAACATCACACTCAAAACACATATAACTTGTTTCCTTCCGTTGCTTTCGTGCCGCGCACACAAAACACTACGCCATTGTTTCACTTTAAATTTTGAAGCATATGATCCACATTTAACACACACATTTCTCAAATAAACGCAACATAAATAATGTATTTTTGTTAATAAATCACTGTTTGTATCAAATTGCACCATAAACCAAGAAATATCGCGAATATATGTATATATTATCCGCGCGTAGATCCGTGTTCCAACTGTGATTGCTGGGCGCGAACTGAAGAAATAAAAAACCCTTCCTATCGACATGGCAACGGAATCACGTGATTTTTGCATGTACCATACACGTGAACGTCTTTCGCGCGCTGGGCACATGACGACGGAATAGATCGACACGGCGACAGACACGTGATTTTTGCATGTACCACGCATGTGTCTTTCGCGTACTAAGGACGTGACGACGACGGAATATTATTTCATTATATAATTTTCGATCGTACAACATGAGTTTAGGGCGACATCTATAACTTTTCTATACGATTTTGACGACCGAAAAACTTCTACTTTGAGTGTTGATTTAAGCTATAATCGGCCATGTTTTTGAGTCGAAAATGGAACGACAGGTCACAACAGGATTTCTCTATTGGGAAAAAATTACGTTTTTCAAATTCGATACGCGGCCGTCGATAAATAATTTATTTTGTGCCTGTCGGATATATCCGACGCGGCCCCTGGGGACAGTCGCGCTCCGTCGGATATATGCGACGCGGCCCCAGGCTCATTAACCATCCTATCCTCGCTCAAACTTTCCACAATATAGACATATAAAGGAACACATTGTCAGTCGCTACGTAAACCAGAAAATCAATTTTACAGGAGAGCTCTTTGAGTTTGGCTTTACGTACAAAATGAGTGTATTTGTACCGCTTTTGCTTCAGTTTTTTGTATCAAAAAAGTATAAACATTTTTTTTCAATTTTCTATTACGGAGAAGAGTATTTTCTATCTATTGGTACAAAAAAGTCAAAAAGGCATTTTTGGTAGATATCTGAGTTTATGTAGGGACAGTCGTATATGTGAAAGGTGTCGTAAAATATAATACCACGTTGAAAATTTAATTTTTGTAACAGCGCCAAATAAATCTATCGTAAATACATTAATAATTTCATACATATATATAAATATATATATATTTTTTTTATATTCTAACATTGACTGAAGAAATATTTCTCCAATATTTTTTTTAATATTGATTTTTAGCTACTTAATTTTCAAATACTGTTTTCATTTTAGGTGTACATAATTTTTAATGTTAATCATTGCAATAAATTATACACCTCCAATTATGTATTTCGTAATAAAACATTTTTATACTGGCATTATATTTTAATTACAGATTATTATTTTAAGCAATTAGTTTATAAGATTGATTAATTTTTGTTGAACTTTAGTTTAGATTTTTGTTAAAACCTATGTATTTGAGATATAAATTATTTTTTAACAACCGCTTGAGACTCGATCAAATTATTTGTTTGAGCGTATCAGGCAAAAGGTTCCTGAGATTGTTAAGAAAAAAAATACCTTGGTTGGGCTTTGATTATAAATTTCTACAATATATTTAAAAAATATTTTTACTTAGAAATATTTTCAACGAATATGTTTGTATACAAATAGAGATTTCAACGTTTATTAATTTTTTAATGAAATTTGCTAAAAAAATTTTTGTTACATAGTACGTTTCTGCCCCAAGCGGTTTAAATATACTTTTAGTGGGAAGATTACGCATTTAATGTTAGATTTAATAAATTTTATTATTTTATATGGACGTGATCTCAATACGCACAATTTTTAAACGCAATTATCCAATTGTAAGATTATGTTTTATCGGCCATTTTGAATATGTGCAGCAGTTTGTATTGTGTATTTGTGAAAAACTAGCAACCACGGTCTCGCCAGAAATGGATCGGAGTCCCCAAATCCGGGCCAGCCGCAAGGAAGACATGGAAGCCACAGAGCTTACGACCTGTCGGCAGGTTTAGGATCCTTCATACCATGGCTATGTTCAAAATTTCTTCCATCCCCCTTAGAGCGTTATTTTTATCAGTGTTAGGAGCCCTTAGATTATTTTATTCTTCGGACCTGCGCTACCAGATATGGTTTGATCCGGTCTCTTTTTAAAATGTTCCCATTCTAAATTCATTCGCTTGATTCAACAATTTTTCCCTGTGAGGGTATTAAGAGCAGGCATCGTAGTCCACTCCACCTCCACTCTCAACCCACAATGGGACGTAGTTCTGCTGAAAGCGTCCAACCCAAAAGACATGGAACTTAGAAAATGTGAAAAAAAAATTTGAATTTGTAAAATCCTAATATGTCAATATTTAATTCATTATTGCATTTTTTTTTCATACGGCTCCATACAGAGATCTTTTTTATGGTTTTTTAATGTAATTATAAGAAAAAACTTTGTGGCTTCTGTATTCTATGAATTTTATAAAGTATGAAGTAAAAAGTATTATCTGGGGCGTAGAAAATATTCAACCCTTTTAGACATTTTCTATAAAATTATTATCATGTAGAACTAAAGGGTTGCATGATTCGTGGTCCAGCCCACATGCATATTTTTGTTTGCTAAGAATTTATGAATTTGAAGTTAATTTAGAAGAAAGTTAATTTAACAGTGATGGCCGTGACATGTGTTAGAAAAATATTGAATTTATAAAAACTATAGCACTTAGAGTTTGCAAGTTTTAAGCAAATAAAGATATCATATTGAGCCGTTAAAACATTTACAAAACAAATTTTTAGCATTTTGCGTAACTGCTTCAAATCGTCGGTCCTCGTGAATATTTAAAAAAATTACACAATACATTTTTGACTTGTCGACATTTCAAAATGGCTGCTGCATTTACTTTACAAATTAATGAAACAATATTGTAAGTTAACTAACGGAGATTACTAGTTATAGGAATAATATAAATAATTATATATTTTTAATACACTTATAGATCTGGGATTTGCTTCAAGCATGTGTGCTTACAATTTGAAAATATTACTTTTTATTTTTTAAAGATGAAATTATATTTAGATTACTTTTGTGTTACAAACAAAAATGTCGTGCGCGTGCTATGTGTACCGAGTATATTTTTAAAAACGCCATCTTTTTTCCCACCTGTCGAACGATTCAGTAAGATTTTTTCTATTTCACGGAATCAATGGGAAAAATATTATTCATAGAACTTTTAGATTTTAATATTTTCATCTCGCGTACATAGCATTTATTACTTTTCTGTTTGCAATACTAAGAATGCTCAATTTTATTTTTATTTTCTTTTTTTTATACTTGACTCTTATGTGCCAACCTGATTTTAAAATATTTTTTTAATAAACAAAATTAGATTATAATATAAATTAGTTAGAGGTGATAGCGAAGACGGCCATTTATATGTAATAATGTTCTCGATGTGTATTTTATGTCTGATGCTAAAAAATTCATTTGCTATACAGATAGATTCCTACTTAAATTATGAGTCGAAAATGTTCAAGCAACAATGCACTTATATATCAATAGTTTTGGAGTTATGCTACTTCAAAGTTTTTAATTTTTATTTAAATACATCCGTCTTATCTTCATTGCAATTAATGTCAAATTAAATGTTGATTGATTAAAAGTTGTTATTATTGAAGAAAAAAAAATTAACCTATATAACAAATGAAATTTCTAGCGTGGATGTATACATACTTCAAATATTACTTATACAGGGTGCCTCGAAGCTATTAGCAAAAACTTCGGACAAGTCTTCTTCAAGCAATTTTGAATAGAAAATATCATATACCCTTTGGGTGAAATGTCGACAATTATGGAGATAAACGACATCAAAATGTGCATTCTTTTTTCCAATATTTTTTACTTATTTTCTGTATAATGTTGGATTGTCGCTACAGTAACTTATACGGAGTATTAAAAATTCATTCGCTTCAATAAATGTCAAATAAAATGACAAAAACCTAAAAAAAAACATATTTATAAATTTTTGCAAGGCTTTAATTATTTAATTTGACTTGTATCAATGCAAATTAATTTTTAATACTCCAAATATGTTAATCCACTGATAGTTTAACGTTTTACAGAAAAAAAGTCAGAAGTATTGAAAAAAAAATGTAAACTTTGATGTCGCTTGTCTCCGTAACTGTCAACATTTCAAATTGTATGAAGAAGACTCCCCCGAAGTTTTTGCTAGTAGTTACAAGACACCCTGTACATATTTATGTAATTTTTTCAAACTAAAAAATATTCAATATTTATTCTATTTTATTGTCGTTTCACAAATACATTTATTTAGCATCCATCTAAAAAGTTACAATTTGTATTAATTAACATTAATAAATAGCTAACTTTTTGGAGTATTTTTCAAATAAATGACTTGATCAACAGATTGCATTAGAAAGTTGAATATACCTAGTTTGATCACTCAATGTATGGTTGTTTCGAAAGTAATGTCCAATTTTAATATTACATCATTTTGAATTTTTCTTGCTAGCAAAGCATTTATTTTTGTATTACTATAAGCCTTCAGAATCGTCATTGAAAAAGCGTGAATTACTTGCAATTTAAATTTAGGCATTTCACACCATGAAAGGGGTGAAGGACCGCTTCTGAACGAACGGCTACTGTTGAAAGCTTTGAACTGAAAGCTCCAATGGCAGAAAACAACAAAAAAACTCAACAACATACAGATGTACCAGAGCTAGCAGCAGAAACTTGGCCAGTAGACTCCTGCCTATGTTACGAGTCTGAAATGTTCAAGCAACAATGACCTAATATCAATAGTTGTGGAGATATGCAGTATCTAAGTTTGCATTTTTTTTTCAATATTTCGGACTTGTTTTTTGCAAAAAGTTGAACTATCATTATAGTAACGTATTTCGATTATTAAAAACTCATTCGCTTTAATACAAGTCGAATAAAATGATAAAAATCTTGCAAAAATTGAAAAAAAAAAAGTTTTTTTTTTTATCGTTTTATGTAAGCTTAACTTTTTGCAAAGAAATAAGTCAGAAATATTGGGAAAAAATGCAAACTTTGATATTGCATATCTCCATAACTATCGATATTAGGTCATGGTTGCTTGAACATTTTGGACTCATAACAAAGGCAGGAATCTACCGGCCAAGTTTCTGCTGTTAGCTCTGGTACGCCCTGTATATGCAGAAAAATATGGTAATTGATAAGCTTGTAATCCATTGGCGAAAAAATGCGTAGAATGAAATAGCTCTCTCTATAATTGAATTTTTTGGTTAAAATCAACCATTATTTTCGAAATAACCCAATACGAAACGAAAATGACATCAAATGTGAAAAAATTACAAATTTTTAATTATAATTAATTTGTTTGACAGTTGACACAGAAAAATGACAATTTATTTCATATTTTATTTAATTATCTGACGTGTTAAAATTTATGTCGTATTGTAGAAAGGTCTTAATATTTGATTAGCCCATGAGATTACTAGCACGTAAGTGAATATTTTTTTTTACTAGGATTATAAATAATTATGAAAATGAATCTTTGTTATTGGTACGAATGCGCGATACAAAATGTCGTCGATTTTGTATGATTGAATAAAATGGAAATAAATTAGTTTCCCGTATCGAAATGTGTTTTCTTACCATTGACAATTGAGTATTTGACACCCGATCATTCATCTACACCAGCGGTTCCCAACCTGCGGTACGCGTACCACCGGTGGTACGCGAGTGGATAGTTGGTGGTACGCGAAAAATAATCAGTAATGGTGGACATAAAAAGAAAAAAAATCAGTCATAAAAATATCATTATAATTTTAATTAAAAAATACTGATTATTTTATTTGTATATATCGACTTTTATGTGAGTTTTTTTTTCACCAACATGTTTCAGAAATTACCATTCCATCATCAGGGTGCTGTATAACTGTCAAAAAATACGAATGAAATGTCTTTTGTTTCTTGAATTTCCAAATTATTTTAAAAAAATATTATGACTGAAGTTCTTGATTACTCGTAATTATTGGAAAATTTTTTAGAATTGAGCTAGTAGTCAAATTCAATTGATTACTAATAATATTTTGTTTACTATAGTAAGTTTATTAGTAAGTTTACTATAGTAAGTTTATTAGTAAGTTTACTATAGTAAACAAAGTATTATTAATAATCAATTGAATTTCACTACTAGCCCAATTCTAAAAACTTTTCCAATAATTGCGAGTAATCAAGAACTTCAGTCATAATATTTTTTTAAAAATAATTTTTCAAATAATTTGGAAAAATAAGGAACAAAAGACATTTCATTCGAATTTTTTGACAGTTATACAGCACCTGATGATGGAATGGTAATTTCTGAAACATGTTGGTGAAAGAAAAACTCACAAAAAAGTAGATATATACAAATAAAATAATAATTATTTTTTTAAATATCGATCTACAATGTTGCTCAATCAATTGGAAAAATAATTTTAATTAATAATATAGAGTACAGTTGTTAATATGTACAGTCGATGACCGAAAATCCAACAATCAATATCGTATTTTTGGAGTGCACTTTTAAATTTAACCCGTTAGCTATCAGTAACTTGAGATGATTCAGAAAAAATAAAACCTATGGTATTTTTTTTTAAACTTAAATTAAGTGAGTTCTGGGAAATGTAGTCACCGTATTAAGTTTATAATGCAAATATAATAACAAATTTCTCGAAATACGATCATTTTTACGAAGTTATACAATTATCCTTTATGTACAGATCCACAAATTCATTCAACACAAACTATCACCACATTGACATTTTCAACGCAACAATAAGAAACATAAAACAAACAATATCTACACTACCGCACCCAAACTAATTTGTACATTATATCTTCCCTTCTACTCCCGTCCCACATTCCCCTCCACCCTCTCCACTCGCTATTAATGTATGTTAAAGTAAATTTTTAAATTCAGTGGAAAAATTTTAAGATTGTTTTTCTGTTAATTTTTCCCAAAACAAAATAAATAAATAAATAAACACACAAATACACACACTCACACAAACTCACTATTGGACATGCTTTTTCTTATTTTTTTATCGATTGTATATATGTGTTTTCTTGTAATTGGCCCAAAACTCTGTACAATTATTGTTTTTTTTCAAGATTGATTAATTATATGGCTGTAAGAAAACCAATAAATGAAAATAAAATAAAATAAGCGTGATGTACTACCAGTGGTACGCGAGCCAAAAAGGTTGGGAAACGCTGATTTACACAATACAATGCAATCATAATTAGATTGAGGATCGCCAATTTGGTAGTGTGAGGGAACATTTTTGACCCTACCTACGGAATCTTGATGCGTGGCAAGCATATAAGATGGACACAAGGTACAAAAAAATATGGAATAATACTCAGTCTATTTACATTGAATTTGTTTTGGATAATTTGTGTCAAATTTACCGGAAGAAAAATAAAGTGTATGTTTTTCCTCGCAAGTTTTTTATTAAATCTAGAGAATGCGAGCTTCAGCTATCTCCACCTTTCTGTGAGATTTTTAAAGTAAGGCAAGGCTGTGGTATTAGCCCAGTCTCCAAAACAGATGGCATCAAACCACCCTGAAATTATGTCTAGCGCCTTGTGGTCCAGACGTTGTCCAAGTAGCATACAGATGAAGACCCCACGGCAAGAAGTTGTTAACTAACATTCAAGTCATTTTGAGATAATTAGCCATTTACATTTCGCCTTTGAAAAATATGTTTTATTGCTAATTCAAGAATTATTCTTATTGATTTACGTCACTCAAATATCAAAAAAGTATTTACAAAATAAAAAATTCATTTATGCATAAAAAAATAAAAATATTACTGATTTTCCCTAAAAAAATGTAGTGATAGACGTACCACTAAAACTTGGCGTGCGAGGGAGGGCGTCCCTGTCGCGTAACAGAAGTTGTCAGAGTGTAAATTTATTACACAATACAGAATGTACAGAATGTCCGGTGACCGGTGTCGTATACAGAAATTTGGTCGGGCAGCACTAAAGAAACCATGCAGTAATGGCGGCCGTTCTATCTGTCAAACTGTCAGACGGTAATATCGGTCCATTATTTGCTTTTTCAGCTTCGCAAAACTTTAATACTTCATTGGCAACTGTTCTTGCACCATCCCGGACTGTTTAGGATGTTTTGGACATAATAATTCAGTGTATTTGGTAATCAAGATGTCACAGCTCCCGACCAAACACAAAATTGAACTAAATGACAGGGCGAGGGGTTACCGCCGGATGCGGGCGGGGCGGGTTTTAGTTCAAAATTACGTTGGGCAAGCAATAACAACCATTTTTTCGCCTCTGGAACTCATTTCTAATAGAATAACACCATTTTAAAATTGGTAAAACACGAACATCAAACAACCCTTCAAATGCTATCCGTTTTATCATCCATTATAAAAAATTACAAAATACCTGTCATGTTAATTAATAATACAAAACATGGTAGGTACAGTTTAAAATTATTGAAAAATAATATATAAGTACATATTACAATAGTCTTCAAATAAAAACAAATATATGACAGTACTGCCAGAGTAAAATTTATATTAACCATAAATATTCCAATCAAATTAAAAGACGTGTTAATTTCTGAATGATGGCATGAACATGTTATTATTGAAGATAACTTGTTCTTCCCATTAGTAACTGATTTGATTTTTATGAAAAAGTGTAGTTAACATGTTCATCCCTATGATTTGAACATGTTCTAATTATTTTTAAGTTCTGAACTTATTTCCAATAGAAAGAGCGTACATTATTTAGTTTAGAGAGCTTATTAATTCATTTTTGACTAAAATGTTAGTTAACAACTTCTTGCCATGGGGTCTTCAGATGTTTCGCCTTATAAACAATGTATGGCGGTTTATTTATTTATCAATTAACGCCCTTCAGGGCTTTTTTTTACGCTTCAACAGGTCAGGAGGCCCAATTACAGAAGCGAAATACATCACAAAACACCCAGGCTTGAGTAAATCACATAGATCAAATTGTGACCTCACCGGGAGTCGAAACCGGAACCCTCGGTGTGGGAAGCCAGTGTCATACCCACTGCGCTACGAGGGCCAATATAAACAATAAGGTAAAGCGAACATTAAATGTATGAATACTTTTAACAATACATAGTGATTGCCTATGAAATACAAACAAGAAAATGTAATAATATAAAGTGGAAAATATATAGCAGTAGTATACTAAAAGATAAATATTATATAAAGTAAAATGAAACAGGAAAATATATTAACATAAATCTTATTAAATTCAACGCTCAAACGTGGGTATTGATTAAGAGGATTGAGCAAACACTGGATGTTTTTGAAAGAAAAATTTTGAGGCGTACCTACATATCTTTGGACCGATTCTAGACAGTGGACTTAGGCGCAGACCTTACAACATTGAGCTCTATACTCTGTTTAAGGAGCTAAGCGCCACAAAATTGGGAAGACTTCGGTGGCTGGGTCCTGTGGAGAGAATGACCGAACATCAAGCACGGAAGTCCCTGCTGAATTCAAGACCGATAGGGCGAAGGAGCTTATGACGGCCAAAATTAAGATGTCGTCCTCAAAGACATTTCTGCATTGGAGATTCTGAACTAGAGAGAGCTGTGGAGGAAGACTCTTGAGAAGGCCAAGACCAGGGGTTGTAGAGCCAAGAGTGATGATGATAATGGTGATATTTAAAAATATATTTTGAAAGATAACTAAACTTTGTCTATTGAAATTAAATAAATGTAGTTTAAATATCAAGGAGTTGTTTGAAGAAAGTTCTTCTAATTATCTTCTAGGTAACTACCACATCTTGGTTATTTTTATGTGCTGGCTTACATGGTGTCAGTGTCAATTGTTTGATAAGGTTTATGAAATGTTCTTCTTTGTTTATAATTATACCTATGCTTACTTGTATCTACTGTGGGTTTTGTTATTGCTTAATATTATAATACCTTACCTATATATTATATGTTAAATAATAATTTAAATAAATTAATTAATATACTCGCCTAAGCGATCGCATTCAGTTTACTTTCGTTCATTTTTCGCCAATTTCAAGCTTCTGTTGTACTGTCCTGTCGTGTTGTGTTGTCCAACAGTAATCCGTTGGAATCAGAACAAGAAGTAACAATAAAACAAACAAATTTTGATTATAACATATATAATTAACTACAAAATACATATTACAATCATTGAAATTATTACAATATCAGAAGTTGTATAAAATGTCTGCTCTTGGTCTATCATTCAAATAAATTGATTAAAATAAAATGGTGTCATTTTAAAATTTTCAGTAATTTTTCAAATACATAATTGAAAATGCCTAATTTTTAATTTTTAGTTGTTTAACGATACATAAAATTCTGTTATATTCTAAAAATAGGACTAGTTCTTAAATTATAATGGTACACCAGAAAAAATACATTTAGATCTCTGCTAAAAAAATGTAATGTTATTTGATATCATATTGATTATAACATCGATGGTGGTAAGATTTTTCTTTAGTGCTAAAAAATATTCTACACCATTTGGAATGTTTCATATGGAATTAATTAACAATGAAAAAATGATTAAATATCACATTAATAATAATAATACCAATAGTTTCAGGTGTTTGATTACTCAATACAAAATAAATTTCAGGACCGGATGGAAAAATTTTAGTTTGCACACTTTGGGTTTTCTTATTTATTTGAAAAAGTGGTGAAATAAATAGGTCTCGGTATTAACAAGCAAAAAATAAAATGATTATTATTGATAGGCAACATAACAAATCGGACGTAATCCTAATAGGCAATTGTGAGATCTTAGAAACTATGTATACTGGGTTCTTTAGTTTCAAACACTGGTTGATGAATCTGAGGTTAAAAGAAGGTATGCTGTGTCAGTAAGCAGACAAAGATACGAAGGTGACAGTTGCATTTTTAAAGGGTGTTCTAGACAGTGGACTTTGGCGCAGACGTTACAACAATGCGCTCTATACTTTGGTGAAGGAACTAAGCGTCACAAAAATTATTAAACTGCGAAGACTTCGGCCATGGGTAACTGGTCATGAAGTCCCTGCTGAATTCAAGATCGATGTCCTCAAAGGTATATCAGCCTTGAAGATTCAGAATTGGGGAGAGCTAGCACAAGTCCAAGATGAGCTAGCACAAGATCCACCAAGGGTTGTGGAGCCAAAAGTCGATGATTTTTTAAAGGTGCATTCTGGTGCATCTAAAATAACAAAAAGCATATCTAAAACTGCATTTTTGTGTTGCGCCAGCGTCAATCCGGCCCTGATAATGTAAATTCAGCTTAGATTGAAACTTTGACGTTTTCTTCCTATCATAGTTAAAAGAATTCAATTTTCAATTTTAAATGAAGTATTTTTAATGGATATATAATATTATGACATTTATTTTAATTAACGCATTAAAACTATTTACATACAATAAGATATAACTATTTTTGTATTTGAAAATGCTCTTGTACGATTTAGAAAAAACATACATAAAAATAAATTAAATATAAATTAAAATTTAAACGATGTTTTAAACTATGATAAGTTCTGTTTTGAAGTACATCGTACTGTATTACAGTAATAATGTATTGAATTATGCTTGTATTTTAATTGCCAAAGGAATTTATAATTATTATTTTAGATGTCCTTAAAAAAATTCGAGCTTCGCTTCTACACATTCATAAAACTTTATAATTTTTCTCAGATTATACAATATAGTAATAAATAAAAATAGTTACTTAACTTACGATGAATTTATAACTATTTCTATAATTCAATAATTTTTCTAAAGTACACAACATCATTTGTATAGAATGCAAATTAGTTTGTTTATGTTTTCAAAAAATGTTTTAAAACTTTTAATTGACTCCTATCTTGAATTATAATTTTAGATGTTAACTTTTTGTTTCAGTTGGCAACGAGATAAATAACTAAATATTTTTGTACGTAAAACTGAATTGACAATTTACCATAGAAATAATTAATATTTTACCCACATAATCATAAATATCCTTGAATGATGTGTTGGAATGACTCCCAGCGAATATTACACTTGTTTGGTTGACAATATCTTTTGAATATTTCACATTATGGCAATATCCGGCGAATATTACACACATCGGTATTATAATCCATCCGGTGAGCATTGCACGCTTTGGGATTGTAATCCATCTGGTGAACATTACACACTTTGGGATTATAATCCATCCGGTGAATATTACATCTTTTTTTTAAACACCGTCTTTTAAAGTTAACATTCAGATTTAGATAGTATGGTTATATGGGTTTATTATTTGTATAACTAACAATAATTAAACATTATAATATTGATATTATTAATATGAAAAACATGAGAACGCAACTTGGAACAATAATTTTGTATATAATAACATATATATTTTTGTAAATATTTTTATATTTCTCATACATTGACACTTAACACCTAACAGATATGATAATATAATGTCTAATTTAATTAATTCATTAATAACCTTGATTGGAAGCACACCTTTATATGATATTTAGCGCCTTGGGTATATTATGGTTCATCTACACCATGAGAAATATTACATATTGCACTACGCATTCAGATAATTTATAAATAAGCAACTAAATAAAATGGAAGACTTCTCAGTTGACAAGTGAATACGATATAAATTTTTAAAATATTAATAAAATATAATAGTGCAGTTGTAATTAATAAAGCTAAAATGACTCATTTGTGTATTATTGGAATTGAGATTGCCAGTACTTAAAAGTACTGGTTTAGAAAAATGCAATTGAATTCTAACCGAAGAAGAAACATCTGTTTATAATTTATATATTAAAGATACTATTTTTCTTCTGAAGTAATCAACTTTACATAACATTATAATATGCATTTTATTCCATGTAATGATAATATATACTACACTCGATTACAATACTTCATTGACTAAATACTTATTAAAACAATATTTTATAATTACATTTAAAATAATAAAACAAAAATAACATGTTATTACTAAAGTTTCATTAGATATATAATTATAATATTATTCAACATAAACATCAGAAACTATTTAAAACCATGAACCAAAGATTATATTTATTACTAAGCCTAGTGAAAATTGCATAAGTAGCTTTAAAAAACTAAATTATTCATAACTTTCAATTGTTTCTGTATAAAAGTGTTAAAATCCCTAATATAATTTCCCTAATCCGCTTTGATCCCAAATTTTGCTATTTTTGAGCTAATTAATATGCCTTATACTTCTTAAAAATAATGAGCATAATATCTCTTTACAAAAATTACTCTGATAAAGTCTTTTTGTTTTGAATACTTTTTGAAAAATTTAGAAAAAATGTATATATTTATTCATCAATATTTTAATAAAACATGATATGGTATTTTTTGTATGGTTTCTATGTATATATATATTTAAAATATCTATTTTTTAAATATATATATAGCTAGCTATGCAACTTCATCTTCGGCATTCCAAACTTATTTAATAAAACTTAATTATAATTGTTAAAATAATTAATTAAATACTTAATCGATTAGTGTAAACTTAATTAAAAATAAATAAACTCACATAACCAAAGATATCCACTGTATGTTTATTTATTGCAGATTCATTACAAAATATATTTGTAATATTGCTGGTGTATTACAGACAAAGCACGTAATATTACTAGTATATTACAGACAAGGGATGTAATTTTGATGGTATATTACAAAGAAAGCATGTAATATTGCTGGTGTATTACAGACAAAGCATGTAATATTGCTGGTATATTACGACAAAGCGTGTAATATTGCTTGTATATTACAAATAAAACTTGTAATATTGGATGCATTACAGTTAACTTGTAACATTGCTGAAAAATTACAATAAACTGTAAAATGCCATCGATTGGAATGCATGATTACGTGGTAAAAGAAAAATCGTCTCTTTTCACAACTTTGAGAAACAATTGTATGTCAGAATGGAATGGCAAATGAAGGAACGTTATTAAAAAAAATGCACATTTAAATTCAGTTACATTATTGAATAATTGTTGTCTGTGTCGAAAAGTGCATCGAATGCAATCCGTAAATGTTGATGCGAGCGAAATGAGACGTGACTTGCAAGTGCAGAAAAAATACAATTCCGATTCACTAATTATCTTATCTACTGCGACAACTTAAAAATAAATGTATTAACTAAATCTACACGAGATTCCTATAAATGATAATTAAAAAAATATTTTACTTAAAAAATGTCAAAACAGCAGATAGGTGATTTTAAAATAGTTTATTGTCCATCCGCGAGCTCCCGCGTCGCACAGTGTTGCACGTGTGTGGTCAACTTTACAAATAACTGCAAGAAAAAGCAAAAATTAGTATATTTTTGATGTTTATAGCGTTAACTTTGTGGTTGGACATAAGAGTCGTATATTTCCAGACACCGCTAACTCCAAACCGAAGAAATTTACAGCAGGTCAAGTAATTTATACCTTATTGTGGGAGATGTTATTACCCACACTGTTATTTTTTCTAGAAAGTTTGTTTACATTTATAACAAACTTTTTAGAAAAACTAACAGTGTAGGTAATAACATCTCACACAATAAGGTATAAATTACTTGACCTGCTGTAAATTGTTTTGATATGGAGTTAGCGGTGTCTGGAAATATACGACTCATAATAGGCATGATGACTGATTTTGAAATAACCTTCTATAATGTAGGTATAGAGGTCTCTACATATAAGCTTGCAATTGAGTTAGTGTGGGTACAGTGCGTAATACGCGCGTTGTTTCGTCGTGTTAAGCTTACGGATACGCCCCTCTCGTATTCGTAAACTTAACACAACGAAACAATGCGCGTAATACGCACTGTACCCACACTAGCTCAATTGCAAGCTTATATGAAAATACATATACTCGTCTACTGTTACCGAAAATAACGTTATTTCAATAATAAACTAAGTTTTTATGCAATTAATTGCATTTTCATCTAGCTATTTTTAATTTCGCGCGAAAACGCCGGCAGATGTCATGGCGTCTACGTGACGTCAAGCTTATGTAAATATTGCATTGTGTCTATGACAACAGTTCAAGAGACACGGTGATGGTTACTTAGGCGTGACGTCATTCGCTCTGATCGGTGTTTCAGTTAAAATGGCCGATTGCAGAATTTTATGCTTTTATTTTATTGAAAATCTTATTAATCTCAATGTGTATATAAAAACTGGATCATTTTTTAGAATCCTTTCAAAATATTTTCTTCTTTAAAATCACTTATTCTTTAATACTGACATCATGCCTATTTAATTAATCTTAATTAACTTAAAAAAAATTATAAACCACTTGGAGTAATTAATTAAGAACAATTATAGAAGTCTCACAGAGACGAAACTATTCGTATGAGAAACATGCATGGAAGTCTTTTTATACGATGACCCAGGGCTTACTACCTGCATGAGCTCGCTTAAGTGATCACTCTACACAATGCAATGTTCACCAATTCCATCGTAAGAACATCCATACATTGTCAAGTTTTTGAAAATTCTATATTTATTCCAAATATGAAAACCTTTCGATTATTACAAAAAATAAGTCAGAAATATTGAAAAAAAAAACTTTGATGTCGCATATCTCCATAACTAATGATATTAGGTCATGGTTGCTTGAACATTTTCGACTCCTAATCCTGTGGGGTTATTAGTGTTTTCCAAATAACCCTGTATACTTGGCGCGTGCAGTGGGAACATTGAAGCATGACTTTTTTGTATATTTTGGAAAAAAATATAGAAATCAAATATTTATGCGACGGATTTTTATAATATCGTATTGTATATATAATTAAGCCTATGTGCCGTTTTAGTACATTCTGAGATAAACGAATGAAAATGTTTTGAAAAATAATTGCACAGACTAGATTTACAAAAAAATATTTTAAATAATTACTAGGCAGACTTGCCAGTTGAACGGCAATGTTTTTTCTAGTATATCTCTATTATTTATATGAAAAAATGACAAATTGATTCATTCATCTGAGGATGTATTAAACGGCACATAGGCTTAATTATATATACGATTATTATAGACGATATATAGATACGAGATACGATATTATAGACGATATATCAAAATACGATATATAGATACGAGATACGATATTATAGACGATATATCAAAAATATGAATACTATGACAACAATTGTGATAGAAATATTACGAAATATACGTTTTATTCCGATTTTTTTCCAAATAATTGATTACGTAAAAGTCATGCTGCGATGTTCCCACTGCACGCCCCTGCGTGCATACAACTATGCAACCAGATCGACAGGACGAACAATGAGAATTCCAATCACTAACAACGTGTATGGTGAAAGAAAAAGAGATTATATTGTGCCAAGAATCTTTAATAAATTAGATAAAAAATTCTTTGAGATGATACAAGACAAAAAAACTCCATTGGCTTCAAAAAAGTACAAGCTAAAAGAATATATATTAAAGCAATGTACTTAATCTTACATTAATTTATAATTACATATCATGTATCACTTGTAAAAAAACATGCAACACTCGATAATGACCTACTATCTTCATTATAAAATAAAATTTATTGTCAAATATTGAAGGCAACCATGCCGTAAAACTGCTGTGCAGTTTGGCATATGTTTAATGTAATAAATATCAAAAAAGTTAATAAATATATAAAAAAAATAAAGTAAAATGTGTAGAAAGATGGGAAGTGATTTAGGATATCGCGCAATGTACGCGGGGTTTAATAAGAATGTACCCTCCATTGACGGGGGGTTTAATAAGGATGTACCCACCAAATTGACCGTAGAAAGGAGGTTGGACTATAAGTGTAGACTTTCAACAGCTCGCCCTACACCTGATTCTTCTTCTTGAGGGCCGCCGCCTGCATCTTCAGTCGTAAGGTTGGGATGTCCTCCTCAATGCGGACTATCTTCCTGAATTTCTGTAAAAAAAGGACGAGAGGGACTTCTTTATCCACTGTGCAGTAATTTCAAGCCAATAAAGAACTAAAACAATTTGTCCAGTTTTGAGAGAAAAAAAAGTAACCCAAAAAAAAACAAGTTTTTACAATACTCCCTTTCTCATTTTCGGGTTTCGCATCTACCGTACGCGTTAAAATATCCATACAACTTGTATGAAAAAACATTAAAAATTCAAAAAATTCAAAATTATACTATAATTATTAATTTTTTTTAACGAAAATTTGATAGATCTTCTTGATCGTCGCCACGAGTCTGCTTGCAAAGTTTCAGCTCGATTGGATCACGGGAAAAGGGTTAAAAATCAATCCAAAGTTTTTTCGACGGCGAGCCGGCAAGCAAGCAAGCAGACGCCACGAGTTAATATAAAGGGAGCAAAAATGTATTGTATTTATTTATTTATTACCAACAAATCCAGAACATTATTTTTATATATTGTAATGAGATTATTTCGCACTGTCAGAGACTCTGGAGGAGATCGAATTCTTTCGAACTTTTCTACAACGCTGTGGAATTATCTACAACATTCGAGTGTTATTAGTTATTAATGTATAGAAAAATCTCGGAGGTTCGAAAAACCAACGTGTTTCGTATAAAAAGGCGGAGCCAGTGCCGCTGCGGATCATGTATCATTTGACGTTTACCGGCGTAAAATTAACCCGATAAAACCGTTAGTGAAAACAGTGCTACCAATGCGGATGTGATACCAGCGATAACAGATTAATCGAAGCGACAGATATCGGGCGAAGTATTTACGTGGAGAATTAAACAGAATATTTTAGCCAGAATATAGTATATAGAAATAATGTGAATTAAAGATTAGTGTTAAAATTAAATTCGTTTTTCAGTGACTTTGTGAATTTGTTAATATAATTATTATTATTATATAATTAATTACCTTACCTTATAAGCTAGCATATAAGGTAAGATTGAATTTCAGTCACGATGGAGGAGCTCCATGGGAATAGACATGACGCGGCCATTTTGTTATTTTTTGTCAAAAAATTTCTAAAACAAGTATATCCAGGCTACCAAAGTAGTGCAATTCCTTAAGAAAGAAGAATATCCCTGGAATATATCTCATCGAGAATATCAGAGAATGTGAAGAAGAAAACATAAACAAACCTCCTCCCGTGTTCCAGGCGTGATGTACCACAGGTAGACCATGTAACCAGGAATGCAGAGCATGGAGGAGAGGGCGGAGAACCATCCGAAGACGTGAGACCACCAGGGATAGCTGTAGTTGAGGTACTTCACTGGAGTCCACTGCACCAGGTTAAAGATGAAGACACCCTGGGATCGGAAATAATACAATCATGAAATATAATAATAATAAGTAAATTTATATAAGTATTATATCATTTAAATTAGTTTTTTCTAAATTAGTACTTCAAGAGAGGAATGATTATTTCGGCGGTGACGGAACTGGCCCGCCTCGGCCTCATCGCCGGGAATAAAGGAAGTTCCAGCACGTGCGAAAGGTGACAACCGAGAACAATTAAGGTTTTCTTTGAGAGATAGCCAGCGACGCCGCGATGACATCAGTCATGTCTCCATCATCGGATCGGGCAGACCTTTACTGCGCGCCCAGAATTTCTTTTTTGTGTTTCTTGTGCTATTTTTACTTACTCGAATTTCAGTCATTACGTCATGTTCACTTTCTACCAGGGGTTCTCAAAATATCATGATCGCTGATGGCTCTACAACCCCTGGTGGGTCTTGGCCTCCTCAAGAGTCTTCCTCCACTCTTATCGGTCATTGTCGCTCCATCTTTGCTCTGGCCTTCCCAAGTTCCTTCGTCTTATTGATCTTGAATTCAGCAGGGACTTAGTTGCTTGTTGTTCAGTTATTTTCTCCACATGACACGGCCTCCGAAGTCTTCTATTATTTTAACGTCATGAAGGCAATAATCATCAAGGTAATCTGATAAATATTTGCGGGTGACTCACGAAACAGATGCACGGCGTAGCGATGACCCAGCAGAACTTCCACCAGGCCACGGGGTAGTAGCCGATCATGTCCTTGATGCCGTCGTAGAAGCGGCCGACTCCGTAGGCCCAGGATATGGACACGCACTCGAAGAAGATCAGGAAGAGGAGGCAGAATCCAGAGACGGCGTACGAGTCGAGAATTTGGAAGACGTACATGCCACCCTGGAAAACAATCACACCTTGAAATGCCGAAATTAAATTATTAATACGATGCAAAGTATTTTCTTCTTCGAAAGATTCCAGTGAGTAATAGATAGCAGTGATTTCGTTAATGATAGTGAAAGTCGTTCTACACAACGTCAAAAAATAATCTTTATTTATTTATTTACTGAAAAGTAACAATACAAAAAAAATCAGGAAACACATAAATATTAAATAGTATCTACAGAGACAATCTTACAAGTTTCCACAGGATTTACTTGTTATGTGTACAGGTGTCTCAAAGCTAGTAGCTCAAACATTACAGGTGGATTCCTGTCTTATTAATGAGTCGAAATGTTCAGGCAGTAATGTCCATAACCTAACATCAAGAGTTACGGAGATATGTATTATCAAAGTTTGCATTTTTTTTTCAATATTTTTGACTTATATTAGGTCCTTACATATGAAATTGGCGTTTTGCCGTACTGGCAAATTTGATCTCAAATATCTTCTCTTTGGTTAGGAATTCCAAATCCAAATTTATACAGCTATTTACTCATATATTTGTGTTTTGAAAATTATAATTCATTTGTTTTTTCCTCAATTGTTTTTTTCTTTGCGTCACTCAGTTTACAAAATGAAAAACTTAAAATATCGCGTTATTTACGAGTACGAGTTCCACCGTGGCACCAGTGCTGCAGAAACGGCTCGAAGGATTAATGATGTGTATGGCGACGGTGCCGCAAACGAAAACACAGTGCGTTTTTGGTTCCATCGTTTTCGTTCTGGAAATTTCGACCTGCAGAACAAGCCCCGTGGACGGCCGGAGACAAAAGTTGATAATGAAGAATTTAAGGCTATTGTGGAAGCGGATCCATCGCAAACCACATCCGAGTTAGCTGCAGGCTGCGGTGTTAGTGATATAACTGTTTTAATCCACTTGAAGCAAATTGGTAAGGTGAAAAAGCTTGAAAGGTGGGTACCTCACGAATTGAGTGAAGCAAATCAACAAACGCGCGTTGACTGCTGCGTTGCATTACTCAACCGGCACAATAATGAAGGGATTTTAAATCGAATCATTACCTGTGATGAAAAGTGGATCCTGTACGATAATCGGAAGCGCTCATCGCAATGGTTGAACCTTGCCGAACCAGCCAAACCATGCCCCAAGCGAAAATTGACTCCAAAAAAGTTACTTTTGAGCGTTTGGTGGACTAGTGCTGGTGTCGTTCACTACAGCTTTCTTAAATCTAGCCAGACGATTACGGCAGATGTCTATTGTCAGCAACTGCAAACCATGATGGAAAAGCTAGCTGCTAAACAACCGAGGCTGGTTTATCGCTCTAGGCCACTGCTGCTTCATGATAACGCTAGACCACACACTGCACAACAGACGGCTACCAAATTAGAGGAACTTCAATTGGAATGTCTAAGACATCCACCGTACTCTCCGGACCTTGCCCCAACAGATTACCATTTTTTTCGAAATTTGGATAACTTCTTGCAAAGGAAAAAATTCAACTCCGATGGGGCAGTCCAAACCGCCTTCAAAGATTTTATTGATTCCCGTCCGAATGGTTTTTTTAGTAAAGGGATCGATGAACTACCTATGAGATGGCAAAAGTGCATAGATAGCAATGGTACATACTTTGATTAAATAAATATATTATAATAATAAAAAAATCGGCTTTATGTTCCTCCCATACTAAACGCCAATTTCATGTGTAAGGACCTAATATTTATATTGATTATGAAAAACTCATTTTCTACAATAAACTCAAATAAAACGATAAAAACCTTCCAATTTTAAATGGCTGGAAACTGAAACAACCCCCTCCCCCATGAATTTGAAAATTTTGTAGTTGTACACTATTCAATTAGTACTTCTTATAGGTTATTGTAGTGGATACAATTTTGTAGTTCTACAATTAGTTCACTACATGTGGTTTATTGATGTAGATGAAGTGTGTAATGTTTGTATTCTTCAAACTGGTGAACGCGTGCATGTTCTAGTCTTCATTTTGAAATTTAGTTTTTCCCTTTGCTAATTCGTATCATACATATCCTTGACGTATACGTTCTCACGTCAAAATAACAAGAACACCAAAATAAAATTGATTAGACGCGCGGATTTTTCAGTATATTATGTGTGTACCTGTGATATGCACGACAAGCCCACGATGTACGATATGAAGCAGGTGATAGCGATGAAGATCTCCTTCCTCTTCCTGAGGAGTCCCGGCCACTCGTCGACGATCGCTGTGACGAACCCTTCCATGGTGCAGAACTGCGAGTCCAGCCCGATGAGCAGCAGCATGAAGAAGAAGAGGCACGACCAGAGAGCAGAGCCAGGAAGTTGGAGGACTGCTGACGGATAGGCTAAAAAGGCGAGACCAGGACCTGCGAAATAAAAATTACAGTTTTTGAGAATCGAAACAAGGTGTGCAAGTTAAACACGTATACAACTTCCAAAAATTTGATAGATGTTGTAGTCTTATCATGGGTGGAATTGATGAGCGTTACATTGTGTAAATTGAACACTTAAGCCAGCCGTATAGTAGGTCAAAACCCTATGAACACCCAAAAAGACTTCCATACCTACTTTCCCATATAAAAAATAGTTTCGTCTCTTTTCTTCTTCCTTGCAATGTCCCAACTAATTGCCTAAGTAAACTTTAGGGGTCGGCTCTTCTCGTTCTTAGACTGTATCTTTTTCGGTTCTACGTATCGCTTTCATCCATGCCGTTTCTCTGTAGTATTTTGGAGCATTGAGTCATCCAGGAGTTCTTTGGTCTTCCTCTGGGTGACCGTCGATGAAGCTCCATGGATATTGCCTACTTCACCGTGTGGTCTGGTGCTCTCTGTCTTATTCGCACGTACCATCTCAATTTACTGCTTACTGTTTATGTCCGTGACACCCAGGCTACCACCACGAATGCGTGAACTTTTAATCCTACTTTTAGTGTTACTCCTGCCGACCATCTAAACATTCGCAATTCTGCTGTTTGGAGTTGCCTAGAGTAGGAGTTGTACATTGTCCAGCATTCGGAGTTATACATTATCGCGGGTCTAACAATAGCCTGGTATATCTTTCATTTAAGTTTTATTGGCATTTTCGGGTCACAAAATATTTCTGCTACGGATCTAAAAAAATAGTTTCGGCACTACGAGACATCTATAATATATCTTGATTAAAAAAAACATTATTATGATACACGTAAAAGAGGGGTTCCACTGTATATTAAACTTCAGAGCTAATCAACACCGGGTCATTGGAAGTAGGCACTAACTGTTATCTCATTTCAGAATCTCGAAAAGAAGGAGTGAAGGATCGAGGACTAACCTGATGCTGCCACTTCGGCCACCGGTCTCTGCTGCTCGTGCGCCATGAAGCCCACCACGGAGAAGATCACAAATCCAGCGAACATGCTGGTGCTCGAGTTAACTGTACAGACTATCAAAGCGTCCCTGAAATACAAATCAAACATTCAAAATTTAATAAAATTTTCAAAAAAAATTCGTATATTTTCATACATTTTCTATACAAATCTACACCGTTTGACAAATCTTACCCAAATGTTGCATACCTATTCTTTAGGAACCGACATGTAAAACGTCATTTTTGTCGGGTTACAGCTAGTAGATATTAATTTCGCACTGGTCATTCGTCTGTGGAATGCGTTATATTCGATTTCTAGAATATTCGCCGGTCTGTGGACAACACTCTGTCCTCTAGCGCTCGCAACCGCGCAATATATAGGATCATTGACGTTCAGAAGTTTCTCAAACGTAGTCGCGCCTTCCACAAATTTCTAATTCTAAAATGTTTGTTTATTCTTAAACTTCGATTGTGTGTGGTTCACTTTGTTTCTAATATGACAATATTATAAATTCACAATTACAATTGCAAGTATTTTTTATTTACCCACTATGAAGTAAATTCTTTGTCATGGGTCTCATGCAATAATGAGAACTTATACTAAAATGACAATTGTTCTTTACTTAAAAAGTTTCCTTTCAAATTTGCCTACAAAGTTTCCTTTGAAATTGGCCTACAAAGTTTCCTTCCAAATTCACCTACGAAAAGCTTTAGAAGCAATGCTGGACCTCATACTTACTTATACACATTATTGGAAAATTTGTTGTAGCTCCCCAAGGCCACTAGCGTCCCTAGACCCAGACCATACGAGAAGAAGATTTGCGTCACTGCATCGATCCACACTTCTGACTCTCCCAGCTTAGAAAGGTTCGGCATCACGTAGAACTTGATTCCTTCCATGGCACCAGGCAGGGTAATTCCTGAAGAAACAAGAATGCCACTAAAGAAGTTGATAATTTTTCAGTGATATAGAATGTTCTGTAGGTATGATGTAGATAATTGAAATATTTACACAATCAAACTATTGTACTCTTTCCTTTTCAGGAGTCAGATTGAGTACAACTCATCTATCTGGAGTCCTCATTACAATGCCCATATATACACACTTGAACGCATCCAACACAAATCACTACGTTACATTAACTATCGACTTCACATCCCAATTGAAAACATCAACTACACAAGATTACAAATTTTTACTGGATTATTGCCAGGAGAGTTGCATCTGATTTGATTTTACTCTACAAAATTATTAACTCGCATTTTGACACCCCTGATATTTTGTGTTTGTTTATGTTTCATGCGCCTAAAAGAGCTACACGAATACCGACACTATTTTATTGTGACAACACTAGAACCAACTCACATTTTAACTCTCTTGTACTCAGACTGCATAGGCTAGGTAACACCCATGCGCATATCTCTGATATTTTTGATTCCAGTTTAGCACGATATAAAGATTCGCTACTAAAAGCTCTACGCCCTGCCGTCCTGAATTCATAATGCAATCACAAACAAATTATACCTATTTGTTTCACTTTGTATATATTTCACATCTCCCTTTTCTAAATTATGTTTTATCTTGTAAACCTCACACCTCCTTTTTCTAAATTACTGTTATACTTTAAACAACTATCTATACTATGTCAATTCTGTAATTTTTTGCTCTTCTACTCTTTGGATTTCTTGTATATATTATTAAGTAAAGGGTATTTCTGTGCCGTATATTGAAATAAATAAATATTTATTATTTTCATTTTTTTTATCACAACATACAATAAAAATCGTGTATAAAAGGAATAAAAAAAATTATAATAATTTTCTGACGCTTTCTAGTGAATATGTAAAATAATTCGGATGAATATCATATATTATATTTTAAAAAATATTGCTTCATACTCTAGTAAAAAATATAGAGAATCATTTACCAGCGGTGACTTCCATATTTAGAACAATAAAATAAAACAATTCACCTCCAGCCATGAGCCATAAATACCTTGCTCTGTACATGACTAATCGGTGTGCATGTCATGTGCGTATTTCGCAAATGATAGCTGTTCGGTATTTGCATATATATAGGCGCAACGCGAATCTGCTTGCTTTTTTACTTACCAACAACAGTCGTAATCTAGCTGCTTTCGAGGGAAGTGTAAAAATCTATCATCGAGTCCAGTGTCGTTATCTATCGAAGTAACCTTCTGGAGGAAGAGTCGTGCTATCACAACAATCGTATATAAAGCGCTTCAGATTCAAGATCTATAAAGTAAGTCTTTGCATCTCTGTTTCCCGGCGATTCGCGTCGGGAACAAAAGAATTGCATTGATATTTTGGAAAGATGTTGCTAGAGCAAGCACTTGTAATTGGTTATATTGGGTTGCGTTTGCAATAGGTAGAGAGTAAGTTAGTAAGAACAGACAAGAACCAAGAACTTCATAATCTTACCTCTGATAAGCAGGATCGTCAGCAGGAAGTACGGGAATAGAGCGGTGAAATATACGACTTTGCCGGTCCACCGCACTCCCTTCCAGATGCAGAAATAGCAGATGATCCACACGAGAAGCAGAGTCCCGGCTAGTTCCCAACGGAGGGCTCCAACTTCCTCAATTCCATCAGAGATCATCAAAGCACGACGCCTGAAAACATTAGTATTGCAAGATTAAATATTAACACTTGATTGCGTGTCTGTAATACTATTATCAAAACAATGGTAACCTATTTTCCCTTGGGTCTTAAAAACCTCGAGTACGCGGAAAGGCTGAGAGTCTTAAAACTGTCCTCTCTTGAGGAGCGACGAGCACGAGGTGACCTCATCGAGACATTTCAAGATTCTATCGGGCTACTACAATACTCCTAATATGGCAGATATGTTTGCATTGAACACTAATGTGGGCCTCCGAGGACATTACCAGGTGTTCAACAAGTCTCGGTTCTCATGTAACCCAATAAAGCATGCATTAAGTAATAGAATGGTCGATATGTGGAACGGGCATTTGCGGTGGCGGGCCCCAAAGCGTGGAACTCTTTGCCCTCCCTGATAAGAAACACGGATTCAGAGACTTTATTAAGAAAAGACTTAAAACGCACTTGTTTACAAAATATTTCCCAGAACCTTTTTAATATTCGTTGTTTTCTTTTACTATTTTATGTTTTTAGCTGTTTTTCTTTCTTTTTTATTTCATTTTTCATTTTGTTATTCTATGATTTTAGTATGTAAGAGTTTTTTAAAGCGCCCTTGAGGTGTAATTTTCACAAAAATGGCGCTATATAAATAATCCAATATTATTATTATTATTAACAGTTTGTCAGAGGGTGTTGTGTTTAAAGCCAGTGTCTACTAATTTAAGAATAAGCTGGATCAGATCAATCAAATGAGAGACAGTGATATGGGCCTATCAGCTTAAGCTGCCTGCCCATTATCAATAATAATAATAATAATAATAATCCGTTGCGGAGTCATAGGTGATGACCCTTAAAGAAACATGGAAATTGTTTGAAAATAAAGTACAAAGGACAATATTGGAACCTGGTGTTACCATAGGCACGTGGAGGCACAGGAGTAATGCAGTAATTCTGTCCCGATCACAAAAACCTTTCATAAAGAGCACCATCAGATCTAGCCGACTAGCTTGGAAAGTCGAGCAAGCAGCGACAGAGCCATTAAAATAGTAAAAGAGGCTAAATAAACTGACTGCAGACTGCTGGGTAATCAATGAACCCAAACAGAGCCTCATGGAAATTATAATGGCTGTTCTGGAGAAGCTGTGGGATGGAGGGATGGGAGCAGAAAGCAATGGGTCGGAAGAAGTGGAAAGGCAATCATCCAGGAGGCCAGAGCTCTACAAGTCTTATACGCTCAGAAGTAAGTAACGAAGGTAAGTATGGAAGTACATGCGTACCTACGATAGCGGTCACCATAGCAAACGCGTGTGAGACGCCGGACGTAGACCTCGGCGACGGACTCAGCAGGACACACAAATACATCGAAGCAACGAACGAGCCGACGCATGCACACCAACACACGAAAATGCAGGCTAGATGATACAATGAGGGCAGCAGTCCCTGAGGAATAACCCCAGGCGGCGAAAGTCAGCCCAAAGCGGCAGAGGATACGTACTGCCAGACGACAGAGCAGTCGACATTCTCCAACAAGGAGTGGTGACCCGACAACAGATTTATCCAGACACTTCACACACGCCATCAAATAAGTAAGACATGCTTACTCCCAAAACTCCTTGACGGGATCGCTCAGCATCGCCGTGGAGACATTCTTGGAGTTGATGGTGCAGATCCTGGTGAGGGTCCTGTTGGCGGACATGGAGTCGAAGCAAGGGAGGTTCTTCCTGTCGTAGGGGTTGACGCACGTGGCTGTGTTCCAGTAGTTGTCGCAGCTTCTCCATGGCACGTCTGGAAAAATAATTAACAGTTATTTATAAATAAAGCTTAAATTTGAGTTTTTTTTTTTAATTTTCAAATTTATTTTTCAAAAGTGCATGGCGATTTGTTTTGGACTGATGATGAGATATTGTCAACCTTTTGACTGAGTTTGAGGCGGCTCTCGTAGTTCATTGGGTATGATACCGGCTTCTTATACCGGGGTTGCGGGTTCGATTCTCGAGGAGATCGCAATCAATCGAACAATCATGTGAGCCTCAAGATTGTGAGTCTTTGTGAAGTGTTTCGCCACAGAAATTGGGTCATGTGCGTTTAAATATAAAAATAAATCGTGCTTGTACTCATGTATGCGCGGTAGAAGTTATACTTAAAAACTAAAATACTGTAAAATATAAAATACTGATCAATGCCAATTATTTTATCGAATTTAATGAAAATAATTACCACTCGTACATACAGAAATGTAACCTCAATATTTAAAATAATTGGGGCAAATAAAAACTTACTTAAAAAACGATCGAAATGTTCTTGAACTTGCATGTAAACAGAATCTGAAAGCTATAATTCAATATGGCTTCGTTATTGAGACGTTGTTTCTTTTCAAAAAAATGTATGCATTTTAAAAATAATTTCAAGTATCTACCCACTTTCACGTTTTATCGATTTTCAGCCTAAAACGGTTCCGTAATCAAATGTTTAGAAACTATACAACTTTGACAGCTGCATTGAATGTCGAATAAATTAACGTGTTTTTGTTTTGGAAACGAATATCTGACAATTTCTCGTTTTTTCGTCGTAAATAATTAATTTCTCGAATATCACTTTTAATAGTGTTTGGCATGGTGACAAAAAAACGATTAAAACATTCGTGATCTCGCATGTCAACAGAATCTGACAGCTGACAAGAATTCAATATGGCATCGTTAGTTCTCTAACTGCATTTCCGCTATTAATTCAGATTATCCTAATATATAAAAACTAATGATAATGAATATTGAGAGTACCTGCTCTCAGCGACATGAAGAAGTAGAAGATGGCCCATGCTAGGATGACGATGTAGTACACGTTCATCCAACAGGACATCACAGCGGCTGCGTACCCAATACCTGGACAAAACAATACACTTATTAGCTTCTCGATCGAGTGCCATCTGTGGGCCACCAGGCAAAACGATCATCCCTAGCCGAGGCGCGCACCAGACAGAAGTAGCACGTAGAATAAGTACCCAAAAACAAATACAAGTATATGGTACGAAGTATGCACTATTAACAAAAATATTAATTTGATAACTAGTATTTTCGATTTTGAACGAATATTTCTAAAAATATTAATAATATTAAAAATAAACACGGCACTGTTTTGAAATAAGCAATTTTCATGTACGTAATTTTCAATTAGTAAATAAAACAGTTAGGTTACCACATAGTTATCAACATCCTAAAATCGATCGAAATATGTCTACAATTTGACTAAACATATTGTCAATCCTATGGAGCCGGGATTATATGAATGTGAATCACTTTTAATTCACACTTCGGCAAGAAAAGCAGAATTGTTGATTTAGTAATTAATAATTTTGCACAAGAATACGACATCTATTAGAATAAAAAATATATTAAAAAACGTTAACTTTGTTTACTTTCACAATTTGTTTATAACGATAAGAAAGTTTGCGGTGCTAACGCATCATCTGCACTGATGTTACATGTTACTAATACTAAACTTAAGACTAAAGGACTGCGTGAGGAGTGGGGTGTAAAAATATAATCAATATTCAAACTCTATCTATTACATCCCCCTCTTAACATCTTTTTCATATAAAAATGTGATAAAAATCGCAAAAAAAATATGAGAAAAAAATGTGAAATTTGCTTACTTTGCAAGACGATCGTCTTGAGGAAAACTTGGAAAAATTAGTATGAATATTGAATGAAGAACTTAAAACAATATCGAAATGGCTAAAAGAGAATATATTAAAATCAAAAGGGAAAAATCGAATGGTGTGTTAATAAGAAATTGAAAGCAAAATAAGGAGATAAAGATAGAGATCGATGAAGAAGAAATAAAAATGGTGGATATAATAAAATATTTTGCATAAAAGTAACATTCTTGGAAAGAATAAGAGGAAAATTGAGAAATTTCCATAGTTATTTGTAAATCAATAATTGCCCCTCATTTTCAATATTCCTCCACTATTCTATACTCGAATAACGAAGGAGGCATAAAAATTGCAAATTCAATAAAACAGAGCGATGAGAACCATACTAAGATGAAATTAAAAAAATGTTAACAGATTAAATTGACTCACCGTAAAACAATGACTAAAGCTAAACAAAATGATTTCCATATACAAAATTTTGAGTGATGTAATGCCAAATTGATTAAAAAATAAAATAACACATAACAAAGATAATCATGGACGTAATTTAAGAAATTAAAATTAAAAATAGAAAGAAAGGAAATACACAAAATTGTTTATATTACAAAGGACTAAAGGACTATAATAATCTACCAGAGAATGTAATAAAACAGAGAAATATACAGTGTTCAAAAAGAAATGC
>JADDOH010007700.1:0-16603 GCA_016648135.1 Agrypnia vestita
ACCTGACGCCTTCATCTTCTCAAGATGTGGGCGCCGCCGTTGACCTTAACGGTTCTTCCGTCACCATCCCTACTGTTATCTCCATCCCAAATTCACAGCGTGTTCTGACCTCTACTCCAAATATTTTGGAGAAGCCCAAAGACGGGGGTTTTATTAGGTCCGTCTCCTGTCTGTTGGTCCTTGGGAGCTATTTTATTTCACTCCTACCCTTCAAATGCTCAAGTGGATAAATGGATATTCCCCTATCTGCCACCCGGGGAGGCACTCTCTAGGGAACTCTAGGCTCCCCCTAGAGCTAATAAATATCATAATGTATTAATCAAAGTTTTATATGGGAAATTAGTTAATGAGCTCACCAAAGATGGTGCTAGTTTCCTACCAAAGTGATTTTGTATGCTGGGTAATACATGAAAAAAAAAAAATTTTTAAGAACCAAGCTTATATTCAAATGCACTAAAAAAGTTACTAATATATTTTCGGCCAAAAAACTTTTGCCTCACTCTCCAAATAAAAGCGTGGGCACTTTCCCTCAATCAATAACAGATTCTGTAATCTATATCAATATTGTTAGGGCCCACCCAAAATAAAATGAGTCAAAAAATTTCTGGCTCAATTGTACATTTAAACATAAGAGTGTTTTTTTTTTAAATCTTTGTTTTTCATGTTATATAATTTCTGACCAATTAATATTTTATGTATGTACATGCTTCTATATCTTATTAAGTTCTCATTGTAAACTTTGCCTGTCTCAACATAGAGTTTTCTAGTGAGGCATATTTAATACAGTCAAATCTAAAATAAAGGTTAATTATGTACAGCATTGAATAAAATAAATTTGTCAAAATATTGTAGTTTTGATAATATTTTTGGCATATAATATTTATTTACTAGCTGTAACCCGTCAAAAATGACAGTACTTTTACATGTCGGTTCCTAAGGAATTTATTTATTTATTTTATTAATTATTTTTTTTCCAAAACAATTTGTTGAAAAAAAATTGAGTATAAAGTTACGGACGGACGGACAGACAGACAGATAGAAAAACGGACGGACAGACAGATAACGAAATTATTGTAATTGGAATGTTGGTGAGATTCGTTAAAAAAACAGTGAATGAAATAAAAAAATAACCTGTTCATTTAATATAAGCAAAACATAGTTCACGTATGACATATGAACCGTAAATTTTATGTGTTAAATCCAAGTTTGCAAAACCAAAGGTTTACTGTATTTGAAATATTTTTTCTGTATTTTAAACATTATTAAAATCAATAATAATTTAGATCCTGAAAAATTTTTATCACATCAAATTTAAAATTAATGAAGTTCTACAATGAGTTCTTTTTTTTTAGTTTCACATAGAAGAATTAATAAATCACAAAACTGCTTACGATCGTGTTATATTGAAAGTATGATTGCCCTTTTACAACATTTTAGTTCATTTCCTAGAATAATGTGTAAAATGAGGGGTTTTTTTTCACATTTTTTTTTCCATTTTGTCACGTTTGGATGTACATTGTTTTCATTTTCAGGGCTGTGCTTGCACCGGCAGGTGTGGCCAGTCGGACTCCGAGTGTGCCTGTTCTGGTATCTCGGTGCAGTCTTGGTACGAGCCGGGAGGAAAGCTGGTCCCACACTTTGACTATGACGATCCACCTATGATATTTGAGTGTAATGATGTCTGTTCCTGCAATAAGGTGGGTTCCATAGACCCTAATTGTAATGGTGGGGTAGTGATGATGTATAATTATCTCAATTGGTTTTATTTTTGCAAGTGTGTACACATCTATTGTGTCACTTCGTAAAGTTATACAGTAGAACTTCGTTAATTTGAAATTCAAGGAATCAAAAAAAAAATTGAATTACGCCAAACCCCGCAAATTTGAAATTCAAGATAACATAATAAAATCTCAATTTGCAAAAAATCATAAAACTCTGAAAAAGACTTAATTTTTTTAAAACGACACTGGCTTCTCACACCGAGGGTTCCGGGTTGAATTCCTAGTGAGGTCATGATTAATATATGTATGTTATTTACTCAAGCATGAGTATTTTGTAATGAGTTTCGCTTCAGTAATTAGGCCTCTTGGCCTGTTGAAGCGTTAAAAAAACATCAAAATAAAAAAGGTCTCAACATTTCTATTATGTACTAAAGTATCTTTATCCTAAAGTGTACCCAATATTGACATATATTTTTCTATTTTCACTTGTGAAAAAACAAAATATTTTTTCCATTTAATGTAATCGAAAAGGTTTAGAGTTATCTTTGAATTTTTGGAAGGCTTCTTCAATCTTCATTTAATTTTAGCTTTCGATTCTCCCTTTTTCTGACTCGGACCATCACAGCACTTTTTCTTCATCCTGGCACTTCCCAATTCATTGCCTAGGTAGGCTGTTGGGATCGGCCCTTCTCGTTCTCAGGGTGTATCTTTGGTTCTGAGTGTCGCTTCCATCTAGGCCATTTCTTTGCAAGATTTTAAAGCATTGAAGCATCCAGGAGCTCTTTGGTCTTCCTCTGAATGACAGGCGATGAAGCTCCATAGACAGTGCCTGCACACAGCAGTCTTTAGAAATCATCCACAAATACGCAAAATAATAAGATAAGTCAGTAATGATTAAAAAAATGCACTTCTTCACAAACTCAGTAATTAGATATAAGAATCAAACTAAATAGGAATATAAAAATAATAAATATAAAATTTAGGCATTCAAGTATGAGGAATTAGTGAAAAATAAAACTGTTCGCGCATATCAAGACAGCCAACTGAAGAAAGCATTCAAAAATCATTTTTAGAGATTGCGACATAAATATGTATAATAGATTAAGTGGATTCCAAAAGGTCCTGGGAAATACATAAAAGACACTTTACACAGGGGCATGCGATAAAAAAGTTTTGTTTAACTTCGATATATTTTGTATAACTTTTGCATGAAAATCGAATTATGTGATTTAAAGTGATAAAAAAAATTATTTTGAATTACAAATTGCCGGGGTTAATCAACTATGACATTAACATTTGTGTTTTTTTCAAATTTTGAATTATTACAAATTTCAAATTATCGAGGTTTTACTGTCTCTCACTGAACCCAGTATACTTTGCTGAATCACTTTATGCTTGGAACGATTCAAAACGATCTCAAACAATAATATTTCCATATTCAATGATCAAAATCTTGTTACAGCACCAATGTCTGAACCGATGTTTGAGTCGTGGATCGCAGGCCATGCTGCAAGTGTTTCGCTGTAGCGGAGGGGTAGGCGGGCGCGGAGGCTGGGGGGTGCGCTCAGCTCGGCACCTCTCCCGCGGGCAGTTCGTGGCGGAGTATGTGGGCGAGCTGCTGGCATCTGAAGCAGCATTCACACGGCAACAAGACTCATACCTCTTCCAGTTGGGGGTTAAGGATAATGTATTGGAGGTGAGTTGGTCTATAAAATTTACCAATTTGCTCAATGTTAATTCCGTAACTTGTGTTTGGAAGCCGTACATTGAAGAATATGTACTTTTTGCGAAGGACAAGATATTTAACTTGTTGAGGGCCTAAAAATTCCAAAGCAACATATAGGCAAGGGCCGTAAATTTTCTGAATTTTATGTGATTTTTCTTTTTACGAAAAAACTATGAAAACATGCGTAAATTAAAAAAAAAACACACATTCATATTATTTTATCGTAAGTGTCGAAATGCAATGATTTTTTTATCATTTAAGTAAAAAAAAAAATCTTTTTTTGAATTTCCATAATGTTGCCAGCGCAACATTTTCTGAAAAATAATAATAATTTTTTATTTGTTTATTAGAGACAACACTACTATTAATAATAATAATCTTCTTCTGTGTGAAATATTTTGTTGCACGGCACGGCACACGACGGGACATCGCACTCATAACACATAAATATGATACACTTTCACACACACACATATTTCAAATAAACGCAACAAAATTGCGTGTATTTTTGTTAATAAATCACTATTAGTATTCAATTGAATCATAAACCAACAAAAACTGACAAATATCGCAAAACATATCGTATATATTTGTATATACGTGTACAAATAAATCGAAAATCGAAAAAAATAAATCGTATTTCCCGCGCACATTGCGCGTGACCTTGACGATGGAATATTTGAATTTCGATTGCACAACACGCGATCGGGGCGCCATCTATGACAATTCTATACGATTTTGACGGCAGAAAAACTTCTGTTTTGATTGTTGATTTAAAATATAATTCGTGATGTTTTTGAATTGAAAATGGAACGACAGGTCACAACAGGATTTCTCTATTGGGAAAAAATTACGTTTTTCATATTCGATACGCGGCCGTCGATAAATAATTTATTTTGTGCCTGTCGGATATATCCGACGCGGCCCCTGGGGACAGTCGCGCTCCGTCGGATATATGCGACGCGGCCCCAGGCTCATTAATCATAGCAAAGCATTTTGATAATAATGTGCAGATACATAGGCAGCGTATACAAGCAAAAAATATACTTCTATATAAATACTAAAGATTCTGAGAAACAAAAATGTATTACTTAAATACTACTTATCTTACGAAAAAGAGGATTTAAGAATGTTCTTAGGTTTTCACGGCCACTCAGAATCTTCAAGTTTGTGTTTACTGGGGTATTATGCCGTGTTGTTACGACCTTTCGGGCCGACGTTTCGGATCCCATTGCAGGGTCCATCATCAGGGCTGATGTGTTGTCTTGAATGTTGGTGTTGTGGTTAAGTATCAGCTTGCAATACCGTGCCGAAGTCATGATGTGTTTGTATTGTGTTGTATGTATGATTCATCTGTTGTCTGATCACTATCTCTGCGGAGTCTGCGACGAGAATGACTTTGAAGCGCCGGATACCAAGATGTTTTTAATTTGAGACCATCATCTCTATTAATATTTATCGGGTGCTTGTAAATTTCTAGTGCTTCCTTGATAAGACGCGCATGGTGACTCTTAGGCTTTCCAAGGATTTTCGGTTCGAATGCAAAATGATGGCCGGTATCCAGAAAATGCTCAGCCAGTGCTGATTTTTCTGGATGACCGAGTTTGCATGCCCGTTTGTGCTCGTTGACCCTTTTGGAAATGGTACGCGCCGTTTGCCCCACGTATACTTTATCGCAGTCTTGACAATCGAGTCTATACACACCGTCCGTTTCTAAGCGATCTCGATCCTTTGCTGATCTCAACATATCTTTAATTTTGAAGTTGGCACCAAAAACTGTCTTAATGTCTCTTTTCTTGAGAGCTCTGGCAATTCTGTCTGTAACGCTTTGGACAAAGGGCAGAAAGGCGATGCCTTTGCACTCAGGTTCTGTATGTTTTTCAGGGCGAACAGACCTCGTACTTAGGACGCGTTGTATCTGTCGCTTCTGGTAACCATTGCCTTCCAGTGCGTCGCTGAGTGTTATCATTTCCTCCTGTAGATATTCATCTTGGCATATCCTTTTGGCCCTCGTGGCCAAAGTGTTGATGAGACCTCTTTTTTGAGCAGGATGATGGTGGGAGTTCGCATGTAGATAACGGTTGGTATGTGTAGGCTTCCTATACACTCTGTGTCCGAAACTCCCATCGGCTTTCTTTTTTATTTCAACATCAAGAAAAGGCAGCACGTTTTCTTTCTCTATCTCCATGGTGAACTTCAGGTTCTTATGTAGTGAATTAAGGTGTCCCAAAAAATCACCTAGTTTGTCTTCACCATGCGGCCAGATTGCAAACACGTCATCGACGTATCTCCACCAGACCTTCGGAGTAAAGAGTGCTGTGTCCAGTGCTGTTTCTTCGAATTTCTCCATAAAAAAGTTAGCAATCACCGGAGAAAGTGGATTACCCATCGCTACGCCTTCCACTTGTTGGAAGAGCTCACCTTGGAAAGAAAAGTATCCACTCGTCAGGCAGTGCTCAAACAGTGCGCAGATGTCTTCATCATAAATTTCTTCCAACAGACTCATAGCGTCGTCCACAGGCACATTAGTGAAGAGGGATATGACGTCAAAACTGACTAGTATATCACCCCTTTCACACTTTATTTCTTTTAGCATATTGACGAAGTGTGCTGAGTCTTTCACCCATGAGGACGTCTTCCCCGTCTGCATCTGTAGGAGACCGGCCAAATATTGTGACAGCTTGTATGTTGGCGCTCCTATTGCGCTCACAATTGGTCTTAGTGGCACTCCATCCTTATGTATTTTGGGAAGCCCGTAGATTGCTGGTGTTTTTGATGCTTGCACAAATAGTTTGAAATGCAAATCGGCTGGAATACTGGAAGCTTTGACCAGCTCCCTAGTTTTTCTGTCGATTCTATCTGTTGGATTCTTCTTGATTTTCTTATAAGTGCTGCTTTCCAAAAGTCCCCGCATCTTCGCTATGTAGTCTACTTGGTCCAAAATCACTGTGGCATTGCCTTTGTCTGCTGGAAGAATCATCAGTAAAAAAGAAAAGCTTCTAAGCAACTTAGCTTTTTTACAACGCTGTAAAGCACAGTCGGTGACACCATCATTCATCAAATTGCGAAGACACATCCACACGGAGAAGGCTGAGAGAATATTCCAAAGAACTGAAGCTGCCCTTTTGAGAGAACGAGTGTGCAACATCCGCCTGGAATTGGACAAAATAACAAGAATTCTCTTTGACCTGCACCTGAGCCTGAGTGGTACATTGAATTACGAAGATTGGACGAAAGTGGACAAAATGACGTCAATGCAAGCGTGGCGAAACAAACAATTGGTGGAGACTCGGCAAAAACGGAAATTTGAGTCACTCAGCCGACATAAGAAAAGCTCAACTAAGGAGCTGGATTCTACCAAAGTGGTCAAAAATTTATCCAGCCTTTCATTGGACAAGGCCGCGATATCAGTTTTAGCTAAAGGTTTGAATTTCGCCATAGCACCAAAAAGCATTCCAGTTGACGACATAATCTGCGGCGTAGAAGCGGCATTGCGCAAGATTCCAGTGGCCATCGCAGAAGAAATTAGACAGGATACATGCGCTATATTAAGAAAGGCTAAGCCTCTGCGTCCCAATATATCCAAAGAGGAACACGCAGCTATAAAGAGCCTTCGCGCAAACGAAGAGATCCTGATTCTTCCAGCAGACAAAGGCAATGCCACAGTGATTTTGGACCAAGTAGACTACATAGCGAAGATGCGGGGACTTTTGGAAAGCAGCACTTATAAGAAAATCAAGAAGAATCCAACGGATAGAATCGACAGAAAAACTAGGGAGCTGGTCAAAGCTTCCAGTATTCCAGCCGATTTGCATTTCAAACTATTTGTGCAAGCGTCAAAAACACCAGCAATCTACGGGCTTCCCAAAATACATAAGGATGGAGTGCCACTAAGACCAATTGTGAGCGCAATATGAGCGCCAACATACAAGCTGTCACAATATTTGGCCGGTCTCCTACAGATGCAGACGGGGAAGACGTCCTCATGGGTGAAAGACTCAGCACACTTTGTAAATATGCTAAAAGAAATAAAGTGTGAAAGGGGTGATATACTAGTCAGTTTTGACGTCATATCCCTCTTCACTAATGTGCCTGTGGACGACGCTATGAGTCTGTTGGAAGAAATTTATGATGAAGACATCTGCGCACTGTTTGAGCACTGCCTGACGAGTGGATACTTTTCTTTCCAAGGTGAGCTCTTCCAACAAGTGGAAGGCATAGCGATGGGTAATCCACTTTCTCCGGTGATTGCTAACTTTTTTATGGAAAAATTCGAAGAAACAGCACTGGACACAGCACTCTTTACTCCGAAGGTCTGGTGGAGATACGTCGATGACGTGTTTGCAATCTGGCCGCATGGTGAAGACAAACTAGGTGATTTTTTGGGACACCTTAATTCACTACATAAGAACCTTAAGTTCACCATGGAGATAGAGAAAGACAACGTGCTGCCTTTTCTTGATGTTGAAATAAAAAAGAAAGCCGATGGGAGTTTCGGACACAGAGTTTATAGGAAGCCTACACATACCAACCGTTATCTACATGCGAACTCCCACCATTATCCTGCTCAAAAAAGAGGTCTCATCAACACTTTGGCCACGAGGGCCAAAAGGATATGCCAAGATGAATATCTACAGGAGGAAATGATAACACTCATCGACGCACTGGAAGGCAATGGTTACCAGAAGCGACAGATACAACGCGTCATAAGTACGAGGTCTGTTCGCCCTGAAAAACATACAGAACCTGAGTGCAAAGGCATCGCCTTTCTGCCTTTTGTCCAAAGCGTTACAGACAGAATTGCCAGAGCTCTCAAGAAAAGAGACATTAAGACAGTTTTTGGTGCCAACTTCAAAATTAAAGATATGTTGAGATCAGCAAAGGATCGAGATCGCTTAGAAACGGACGGTGTGTATAGACTCGATTGTCAAAACTGCGATAAAGTATACGTGGGGCAAACGGCGCGTACCATTTCCAAAAGGGTCAACGAGCACAAACGGGCATGCAAACTCGGTCATCCAGAAAAATCAGCACTGGCTGAGCATTTTCTGGATACCGGCCATCATTTTGCATTCGAACCGAAAATCCTTGGAAAACCTAAGAGTCACCATGCGCGTCTTATCAAGGAAGCACTAGAAATTTACAAGCACCCGATAAATATTAATAGAGATGATGGTCTCAAATTAAAAACATCTTGGTATCCGGCGCTTCAAAGTCATTCTCGTCGCAGATTCCGCAGAGATAGTGATCAGACAACAGATGAATCATACATACAACACAATACAAACACATCATGACTTCGGCACGGTATTGCAAGCTGATACTTAACCACAACACCAACATTCAAGACAACACATCAGCCCTGATGATGGACCCTGCAATGGGATCCGAAACGTCGGCCCGAAAGGTCGTAACAACACGGCATAATACCCCAGTAAACACAAACTTGAAGAGGATTTAAAATTCTAACTGCGGTTACAGCTTCAGTCTTTACTTTCGCCTATTTCTGTATACAACTTCATACCAATGCTTCTCGTATTTTACTTGTTTACGGGCATCAAATTTGTTTCTTGAATCTGAAAAATGTTGTACTGAACTGAATATTTTCCTACTGAAACCGTATTATATTCGCTCTATCTTTACATCTGTGAGTTTTATGTATTAGAAGTTTTTTTTTTGTACTGTAGTATGTTTCTTCGAAAGGTCTAATGTTTGTTGAGAATTACGGACTTGTCACTTACAAAAACAACACTGTTACTTATTCTATATTTGCTAACATATTAAATGTTTTTTTGTATTTCCAACGGTCAATTTGCTTCTTTGCTTGTCAAATGTCAATTATTTCTTTTATTTCATGAGGGCTCATTAATTACAATTAATAAATATGTAGTAAATTATTGAGGAGGCCAAGACCCACCTAGGGTTGTAGTGCCAAGAATGATGATGATGATGAATAAATATGTAGTATAAATTCAATCTGTTTTTATTTACGTGAATTAGATTGTAGTAATTTGTAAAAAAAAATAATTTAATTTATAATTGTACTCTTTAAAGTTAAATATTTATTTGTATATGAATGAAAAGTAAAACTGATGTGACAATTGTTTTTAAAAACTTATTTTCAATAAGATGTGGGTTTCATAGATTCTAGAGAAATTTCCTTTAGTGATGACAGGTTTTTTGTATTTATCTCAGAAACACCTCAGTGGGATATTGCTGCCTTTGCTTCTATACCCCTCTAATAAAATATTAATTTATATATTTTTATATGACAAATAAATCTAAGTTTATTTCTACTGCACGTCACTAGCAGATACATATTAAAAGTACATAATTAATAATATGTGGAGTATAAAAGCAAAGGTAGCAAAATATAAAAAATGTTTTGAATGCAGTCACCGAGGATTATTAATTTAAAATGTACTGAATTCTAGATTTTATAGATCTATCTCTTCTAAAATCATGTTTCTCATAAATTTATAGGCTATGTTTCCCATAAAATCTCAAATTCAGTACATTATAAATTAGTAATCGTCCATGACTGCATTAAATTTTTTTTAAATATTGCTGCCATTGCTTTTATACCCCACATATAATACAATATATATATGTATCTGTGATTTTTTCAAATCTAAGTGTTTATTTTTATATATTGCACTATAGCAGTTGAGCCCTACGGCTTGTTGCATTAAAAATAAAAATAAAAATAATGATTTCCAACAGGACGACTGTGAATTATTCTGCATCGATGCTCGCAGATACGGGAACGCTTCCCGTTTTATAAACCACAAGTGCTCTCCCAACCTGGTTCCCGTCAGAGTATACACCAGTCACCGAGATTTGAGGTTTCCCCGAATAGCGTTCTTTGCCTGTCGAGACATTCAGCCTGGAGAGGAGCTCGGGTAATCACTTTTAATTTATTTATTGTTTAGCATACTTTAATATAGAAGTGAATTTAGCTATTGGTGTGCAGTGCTTGTGTGGTTTACCCGTTGATTTGCTGTAAGAATATATCCTTTTTGTCGTAAATTTTCACTTCATTGGGCTTTATGTATTTTGTATTTTTCGTTGACATCATGTATATTCGGACTTATTCTGAAATAAACAATATTGCTATTTCTGTACCTTGACAGTTAATGTATAACATTTTAACGCCGCCAATTTTGACGTTTTATGTTTGACAGGTTTGAAATTAATGAATTCAATCAATTAGGAAGCTCATTATTCATAATCGTGAATAACTTAACGTTTGTTTACATTTTAGAGCTTTCTGATTGAATTCATTAATTTCAAACCTGTCACACTTAAAATGTCAAAATTTGCCATATTACAATGTTATACAATAACTGTCCTGTAAAGATACAGGAATAGCAATATTTATTATTTCAAAATACGGCCAATAATTGCTTCAAAACAAATTATCTTAAATTTATTAATTTAAAATAACATCAAATTTATATTTTTTATGTTTAATTTCTAGATTAAGATGTATGATTGGAGATGTATCAAACCCGAACACGCTGAAAGTTTCACCTTAAAATTACATTATTCGCAAATGACTTTGAAATCAAATCAACAGTCCCGAATACTGGCAGAAAGGGTTAATTTCACAATTGATAACTGATTTTGGAAGCATCTTTGTGTGTTTTAGAAGCATTTTGTCAAAATTATATTAATTTTAATACATATCTTTAAAATTTTTATCTAAATTATTATTTGTAAAACTGTACGTTGCCCTGCAGCATAGCAAGATAATTGCAGAAATGTTGCGAAAGAACGCAATGTGTTGAAAAAAGTGCATTAAAAAATTCACAACATTTTATTGGAGACTAGCTGTGCCCGCGCGGCTTCGCACGCTTAGATTTTTAGTACACTGTTTGGATTGCCATAGAACTTTCGCGAACCTTCTAGAACATTCTCCTTCCAGAACTTTCAAGAAATTTATTGAATGTACAGGAACCTTTTAGACACACCGACACATTCCGCCACTCAGTTTAGAAATTTATAGAACTTTCGGGAATTTTCTAGAACCTTCTCCTTCCAGAACTTTCTAGAGCAAGTTTTTCCGGAACCTTTTAGACTCACCGACACAGTCGGCGCACCTATTTTGAAACAATCTGAAGCATTTGCGGCCTTCGCATAACAAAACAATATGCTAGAAAGCACATTTTCGTCACCCACTCCCACCCATGCACAGCCACCCCCACCAAACTCGCATATTTTCGATGTGACACCAAGGACTATCCGCCACCATAACCACTGGTGGGTGGTTGTGGCTGGTTGTGGAGAAAACTTGACGGATAGGGAAACACGGGTTTCTTTTTATATATATATATTGATTTGTTGTGATGGTTTATAAGAGGTGGGGTGGGTTGAATTAGATAAACAAGCTGAGATGGTATGATACATGTATTTTTTTATTTATTGTTTACAATAGTTTTAACATATAGATGAACAAAATACACATTTGCTTCTCCTCTGTAAAAGTCGAAAACTTGTGTGTATTGGATATCTCAAACATGTGATTTTATAATCAATACCTCTATCTTACTGAAAAAATAATTTTAAAAATGTTAAAACCAAAAATTTCATTTTGAAAAATTGTTCATAAATTGAATTTCCACTTACATAAATATTTTTCATAATATCTCTAAGATTCTTATAGATATTTGGTTTCTAATTAAATACAATTCTTTTCTGTCTCGAAGAAAGGGGCTTTGGGAAAGTCGCTTGTCAGTCAAGGAGAAGGAGCTCCATGGAAATAGACATAATGCGGCCATTTTGTTTTTTTTTCAAAAATTTCGCAATCAAATAATAGTTTACTTTGTACCTACACTAAAACCCAGTGAATTGGAACCCCGATAAATCAAAATTCACCATAATTTGAAATTTTTAAAACCCGCAAGTCCCAAAATGTTAATTTCATACTAGATTAATAAATAAATATATCTTTATTCCAGTATGTGGGGAGCTTAGTGCAGTCCCATTAGATTAACCCGTATAATTCTGAAAACCCTGTTAATTCAAAATTTGAAATAGTTTTTTTTGTCTTGTGCCATAAATCAATATATTTTAAGTTAAATAATTAGAATTTTCTTTTAAATTTACGAATTTGAAAAAATATTTAGATAATTTTCACAAGGGAGAACAACAATGGGGTACTTTAGTAACACAAATATCGCGATCTTTGTATTAGTATAATAAATTTTGCATTTTCAAAATGATTTTTTAAAATACACAAAAATACAGACCTCTTTTTTAACCTCCCTTTCTTTTAAGTAAGGGTATGAGCACACTAGCGTTTTTTCGCCGCGCGGCGAAAAAACCTGAGACATTTTGCGCGCGGCGTAAACAGCAGGCGCGCGCACTACGGCATAATGCCGCTGATCAGTTTAAAAATGGATTTAGTAGAAATAGCTTGTATTTCCACTCTCATACTTAGAGCTCGCAAAAAAAGAAATCCTCTAATTCGTGATCATTTGAACAACGGGCAGTTCTTTAAAATATTTGGTCAACTTAAAGATTACTCCGAAAAATTCTTCTAATATTATCGAATGAATAAATAATGATTTTATGAACTTTTAAAACTAGTTGGACTTTCTATCACATATAAAAATACTCCATTCAGAAATGTTTAATGTTTCTATCACTATATTCTTTTGAAGTAATGTCATACAATGGTGGTCTTCTCTCAACTTCCGTAATTAGCATTTCAATATTAAAATCTTCATCCAGATCAGCAGAATTATTGCTTGTAGGCCATTTTTCTTTCACATAAAATATTATGTGGTACAGCGAAACAGTGCGCGCCGTCAAGACTTTAAAAAGATGCGTTCTTTTGCCGCTGACCGCCGCGCTGCAAGCAAGCTGTAACATTTCACAGATTTTTCGCCGCTTTATTTTGTTACGTGCACGCGTTATTTTGCCGCTAAGTGCGCGCAATACGATTCAAAACCCATTGTTACAGCACTGCAGTGCGACATTATTCCGCGTACTCTAAGGAGCCCGACGCATGCAGTAGGCGCGAAACCTTTTTCAATGAGAAAGGTAGTATAATAAAAACTTGGTTTTTATGGGTTAGTTTTTTCACAAAATTATTGATGTTTTCCCAAAATTAAAGGCTTATTTCGTAAGTTTTACCATTTTCGGTAAATTTTGTAATCACATCGCAATTTTTCATTTTGAATTTCGATTTAACGGAGTTCCGCATAATTCAAAATGTCTTTTTTAGGTCCCTTGAATTTCAAATCAACGAGGTTATAGTGTAATTGCCAATAAAAAAAATTATCACCTCTTCATAAAAATCACCATATATCTACCTAAATTTTATTCTCTCTCCTAGGATGGTGTAACCCCCTAATTAATTTGAAGATACGGAGTATTTGGAAACCCCGAGTTTGGTACATATTTATATGCATTATTTTTTTCTTTCTAGGTTTGACTATGGAGAAAAATTCTGGTCTGTGAAAGGCAAGAGCTTCAACTGCCAGTGCGGAGCCGATAACTGCCGGTACGCCGGGGATAAACTTGAAGAAGCTGAAGTGTCAGAGGAGCCGACTGATGCGTCTGCTTCAGATACTCACTTGGACGAAATCTAAGACATTGAAGATGAAGAAATTTAAGACTGATATTGTTTTATTTATGTTTCATGTATCATTACTTTTTATATAAGGAACTTATCATTATGTAAGGTATATTTACATTTTTAACGATATTTCGACAAGCGTGTTGTAATAATTGTGATTACTATTTTATCTTTTCGCTCTATACAGAATCAGTACTGTTTGCGCTGCAATTTTTGGTTTCAGTGTCCAAAAAACTTTCAGTGAAAGTATAATTTTTATTATAATGACTAGTGTTTAAAACCCACCCCGGAACATTCGTGGAAGACTAGGAAAGGATGAGAATAAAAAATGCAATATATTTACTACATTCTTTCATCCTCCATAAATGTTTCAAGAAAATAGTACTTTATATAAATACCAACCTACAATACAGCAGCATTACAATTTTTAGATTACTTGCTTGTTTGGGACACTTCAAAGGAAATTGATAAATCTCTCCAGTGAAATATGCATATCAATTTCCCTACATGAAATTTCACTACAGAAAATCATTTGGCTTTTGTATATAAGAAATAATGTGTAGAATCTACCGAGTTAATTTGATGTCATTTATACAGATATGTATAATAATTATCAAAATAACATAATTTGCACTAATTTCATTGCTTTAATTTAATAGCATTCATTAACCAATGTCAACGACTTATAAATTTATTGAAAACTGGCACAACTTTGGTTTCACATTTGGATCCTGCAAAAAATATTATATTGATTCTATGTAATTGATGTCATAATAGTCACTAATGTGGAGACTGATGCTAATTGATCAAGAACATTTCGATTGTTTTAGAATTAATTTTATTAGTTCCTGAGATATTTTTTAGACTGGTAAGAACTGGAAATGTTGGCAACACTGTGCCTAACATTTTCTAGGCTGTTCTAGATATGTCCCTGGTTGGACAACAGTGACACGAGGAAAGAACTTAGGTTTGCCTACAATTCTCTATCATCCAGGAATTTCAATTATTCATCCTTGTTTGTACATTTTTAAAGTCATTTCATCCTGAAACTGAGTAAAATGAAATAAGAATTTACAGTTTTCAAACTATTCTATCGATTCCTCACTCCTATATTAAGGCGGTACATTCACTGCAAATGCATATTTCGCCGTTTTTTTTACGAAAATGTGGGTTTTTATTATTTATTTATATCAGAATGTATATGATAGATTGCAATTTTTTTAGGGCGATAACTTAGATAGAACCTTTATTCTTATATAAAAGTAATAAACTAAACATTATTTACAATAATTAAGAAAAATATAGGCATTAATCCACAGGCCGCGGCAAAAAAAACTTTTTAATGTTCCCGGGTGTAGAGTGGTTCGTTTAAAATTTCTATGTAAGCATAATATGTTTTTTTATACGTATAAAGTTTACTTAATTATCAGGAATCCGTACGTACGAAATTAAGAAATATTCAATATTAAAAAAGATAGAATTTTTCAAACATGCTTAAATATTTACGATTTTTAGTCATTTTCAAATGTTGTTTATTCATATAAAAAGATGATTTTAAACAATATATTGTATCTATATTCGCACTTTGAGCCTTCATTCACTATTAAAAAGCTAAATTTTTTATAAAAAACACTCTAATTATTATTTTAAAATAAAAATTCTAAAGTATGAAAAACGACATCATCAACGTCAGAATGCGCGTTAGATGCCGTCTGTCCACGGCAGAGGTCAGTCGTGTTTATGTAGCCGAATATTCCTCGTCATTTATTTCGCTATTCATCGTACTTTTACGCCAAATTTAACATTTATATGAATTATTATTATATAATACGCTCAAAAGCAATTGATATCTCCCATATATTAAGGTTTTATATGGATTTTCGAACGGTTTCATCCTTTTTACACTTTAAACATGCGTCACATGTCAGTTTCGGTATTATCCTAATTTCAACAATTGTTCCAGATCATTTGAGGTATCAAGATACATATTGTACGCGCCTTGAGCATGCGCGTTCACGTCTACCATGTATTTATTTCTTGTTTAATATTAATGGTATTCATTATGATTTGAAAAGTATTTCAGAATTATTAATATGTTTTTTAAATTCTATACAGTAAGTAATAATTGTACGTAAATAAAATACGGGAATTTGTCGATAGATAAAATAATACATTTTGATATACGCAGTACGTACGCTAGGTAATTGTTTTGTTATTGTCATATTACGATACGCATTGATTTAAAAATGAGTTCAGAATTATTACTATGATTCTTAAACTATTTACGGAAAATAATAAGTCGACTCAAATAATATAAGATCATTTGTCTAAAGTTAAATAAGTAAATATTTTGATACGTGAAGTACTTCTGCGGGGATGCCTGACGCGGACGAGAGCGAAGAATATATGACCATCTCTTTCTATCAAAACCTTACTGTTTTAGCAACTTATGTACTATAAATATGTAACAAACGTGTAATTTTTATTCGATTTGCGCTCAGATGACATGTCGCGCACGGTTTGAAAGCACATGATCTATCGATGTAATTTGACAGATACGCATGTTTGTGA